>CALNHX010004308.1:32826-130149 GCA_940337035.1 Agriotes lineatus | reverse complement strand
TAGAATATGTAAGTAACATCAAGGATTGCCTCATTGTATGGTTGCTAAGACGTTGCCTATAGTTGCATGGTTACTACGAGTTTGAGGGAGAAATAATTTCAAAAATCCCTTGAGTAGCTTTCCATATTTTGTATCTATAATTCGTATTGCATTCTAAGCGTTTCTGTTCTGCTATTAATTATTACGTATAGTAAAATAGTTAGAGAAATCTACACTCTAATAATAACCATCCACTATCATTTGGATTCGTTATTTACCGTATTGTAAATTTCGGATTAGCCACTATACTGCAAGTAAAAATTTCCCGGTATTCGGCAATGTCACAACCTTGATTTTGAAGCGACATCTGTCTTACAATTGTTGAACTATATGTGCGCTATTTTTGTGGAAATGTTATCAGGTGTTTACAAAACCGGCACGAATTTCCGACGATTCCAATGAAATATTCGCCCTAAATGACAACCGCTTAAAATTTTTTAGGAATCACGTATTATCAAAAACTAAACGTCAGAAATAGTTCAATGAGGTCTTAAATGAAAGATCAAGAATCGTATCTTCCTGTATGCTATTTTACAGTTTCTGTTTTCTGTTTTTCACAAGTAAATTTTACTGTTGGATGACAGAAATACAAATGAAAAATGCCTACAAAAGCGTCGATATTTTAAATACAATTTTACAGCGCAAGCGAATCTGTTACCATTTATAAAATTGCTTACGCTAAGCAGCCAACATTCGTCTTTGAAATGAAGTAGTGTTTAACTTCATACGACGCGTGTGAATCGAGAATACGTGATTTCTATGTATCAAGCTGTCCCTATTATTTCAACATAAGCCAAACGCCAGCCTTAAATTGATAGGCAACATTACAGTAACATGTGGATAAGTTTGATATGATTTACACATATAAGCATCAATTACATGTGATTCGCGCCCCCAAACACATTTAATTTTGGAACGAATTTAAAAATAAACAAGCAAACACCGTCAGCTCAGAATTGCTAGATAACGTCATAAATTACTAGAATCACCCCGGTAATAAAAACCAGCCGGCCCCAACGCTCAGGCACCGACCTGCACGTCGCTTCCAAATAGTTTTAGGAAAAAGAATGCAACTCGACAAAAACCAAGACGCCCACAATGGAAATAATATAACGCGGATGATTAAAAACATTACATCAAAACACGACGTAGTGCAAGCTAAAACTCCGAAAGTTAAATATTAAAACGCATACAGAAGCCAAGCAAAGCAGCTTAGAACGCTGGACAAAAACAGCCTAAAGTCCCGGGCAAATATTATAAACCAAAGACATTAAACGAAAATACAAATTACAAACAAAGACGTTAAAAACTCCGTACAATTCACCGGCCGCGTGCCAGGGGAAATTCCAGAAAGCGAACAAAGGGAGGCACTCGGCGTGAGCATTGAGCCAGGTAAAAGAATTTAAAGCGCCTCTCCAACACGAGGCGGATAGCGCCAAGGGATCAATATACGGCACGGATTAGACCCAGCGGCGCGCACGAAGACTTAATCAAATACTTATCTCGCGACCTAATTAAACGCACCGGCCAAGTGAGCGTAACATAGGCAAGCCGGGTGTCATTAGAAACGTCTTCGCATCAGCAGTCCAATGGGCCGCATAAAAAAATACTCCGGGCAAAAATTAGTGCGCCAAACACGAAATAAGTAATTAATCACAAACCGACCCCCGGAAGCGAACGTAGCACGTCCCACCCCAAAAACGACCGTCCGGGAGAAGGCAGTGGGAGTAAACGAGCCCTTTAAAAGAAGCTTCCTCGGCCAGAAAAAGTATTCGATCGATCCTCTATATCTCGAGTCAAACAGCCTTCCAGCCGAGACCCTCCGGCCCCTGAAAAAACCAAAACCTTCCGCTAGATCCTCTAGATCGTGGAAGTCGACTCCGTGACTCCGAGTTCTTGTTAGATCCTCTTGATCACAAGAACAAAGGGAGTCCGAGTCGCAGCCGCCACCGCCTACCTCTCGAAGAGCGCCCAGCTTCAGGTAGAGCTGAGCCCTAGTTCGCCGTCCACGTCGCCGCCTGCCGTGAACGCTACCTAGTGCGCCGCCGTGCCCCAGGCCCTGCCGCCCCCGGACCTCCAGCGCTTCTCGCCGCCGGCTCTGCATCGCTCCACCACACCGCTACTCACGTCCAGACAAGATGCCGCAAAAGTAAGCCCGGAACACATCCCCGGACGTCACGTTAAGCCAGGCTACCGCCCCGGCACCGCCGCCAGCTTAGGTACGAATAGGTCGTCAATCCCCTGTTTTTTCCTTTTTTAGCACACAAGAGCTGCTGGGGCGCCTTTTCGGGCCCTCGCCGCCCAGTTCTCCCGAGGCTACCCTTCTCCTCGAAGCCCGACTGAGCTGCCGCGCCCTAGGTGCCCAAGCCACCGCCCCCACGGAGACGCCGTCCCCCAGCTGCCCCCGCACGCCACAGCCCGGAGACACGCCGATTGGACGAGCCGCCTACAAGGCCGTAACCCCCGTCGCTCGCCCGCCGCTCCGCATAGCCCAAGCTCGCATCGCCTGCCGCCCCCAACTCCTGGGAGTCGCCTTCTACTTGAGCCAGAAAGAGAAGGCCGAGTTTGAGCGCTTATGGGAGGAGACCCGGCCTGAGTCCGACCACCGCCTGCCGCTGCGCGAAGTGCAGCTGACCCCGCGCCGCCCCCGCACCGCCCACGACCGCGCCACCGCCCGCTCTACGGAGGGCGGAACGCCCGCCTGCGTCTCCGCTCGCCGCTGCCCTTAGTGTCAGAGCCCCGCAGGATCCCGCGACTGCGGCGCCAACAGCGTCGACGCCGCCCCCGCCAGTGAGGGAACGCTCACTTACAGCCGGGGAAACGCTGCCTCTTTTTCCCCCTTCTGTGAACCGAGAGTGAGTTCGGGTCCGCGGACAAGACACGCGCTCGTAGTAGTGGTGAAGTGCGCATCCCCCCCCCCCCGAACTGTAGCCTAAGTGCCAGAAACAATTACATATGTGTCGTTTAGGATTAGTTGTAGTAATTGGATTAAGTATACGTCAGTTAGAGTTCCATGTGTGTTGTGTTTTTTTTTGTTTATGTATGTGTGTTTGTTAATATATGGCACATTGATTAGGTTTGCAATATAAATAAAACAAAAAAACGTATTCCGCCAATCAAAAGCATTATTTTTAGCCAATCAAGAACCATTGGCCCTAGCATTTTCCAGCCTCTTCTCACATTGGTCGCCACCACTCACATCCGCTGAGCTAGGAAGGCACGTGTGGCCATTAAGCCGCCATTTTAACCCACGCCACCCCTCAAGAGCGAGGCGTGTAGCGCGAGGCGTGTTAATTGTCGCCCGACACGTGGGGCAAACCGTAGGTGGACACCTACAGCGAAGAACACACCACCCCAAAGATGGTGAAGACCAAGAGTAGGAGAAACATGGAAAATACACCGGAAAAAATCAACTAGGAAGTACAACCGAGAGAGCACCCAAGTGCCAGCCTGCACAGCTCAGAGCTGATAGGAGACAGCGCCTCAGTAATCCAGTGCGGACAGCGATGGACACCGCCAAGCGAGCACAGCCAAATACAACAGAGGGAACCGCAGGAGGCACAACGAAGTGCAAACGTCAACGTTCCCCAACAGGGAGCAGTAACCCCACCTCAATTTCTGGAATGGATATAAATCCCAGTGGCGCCCAACAGAACCAACGACAACGTCAGGCACCACCAGTCTGGTGACGCTGACCAGCGAACAATTTCGAAGCATCATGACATCAATAACGCTACCCAAGAAGATAGACCCCCTCCCCACGTTCAGAGGTGAAGAGCTGGATGATCCCCAAGAGTTTCTGGATCAGTGTACAAAATACAGGGCACAGAGCCAGTGCTCCGCCGCCGAACTAATTAAGCAGCCACCAACGCCTTCCAAGGAAAGGCTAGCCAATGGTGGAGACTTTACGCGTCGCTGCCATTTGCATGGGCCGAGTTTGAAGAAAGGTTCCGAAGAAGATTCGACAGCCCTGAAATCCGCGCTGCTCTAACTACACAACTATACGGCCAGAAACAAGGAGTCCGCGACAACGCCGAGATCTTCTTACTAAAAAAAATCCAAATGGTACGCCGGCTGGAAATTCAGCATTCCACTCAGGCCCTTGTCCCCATAATGGTGGAACTACTACGGCCCGCCATCCGACCTTACCTTCGATTGGCTCCACCACCACGATGGATGAGTTGCTCGACAAGGTCGCCGCCATCGAGAAGGATTTGGACGAACAAGTACCACCGCCCACACGGGAAATACGACCCAGAGAGAACCCCCCGGCCGCGCTACCCAGGTGCTACTACTGCCCAGGGTACCATTTTATCAGAGATTGCCCACAACGACGCCAACCACAGCCGCCGCGCAATACTCACCCACCCAGGTCAACCCAGATGAGGCAAGGCCCCGGACCGAAGCTCCTACTGCGGGAGACTCGGGAAACGGAGAAAGGCCCGGGCGCACCGAACACGAGGCCTCGCCCGTGGCCTTAACCAATGCCAGGCGTTAAGCGCCCCTACACACCGGCCCCTGCCTCGGATTATGGTACAATTGGGGCCACAGCAGCAAGAGGTGCAATCACTCATCGACTCCGCCGCCACACATAACTTTATCAACCCGCATTGGATCCTGCCACAGGACGTTCGCACATACGCACACACGGAAGCCAAGATGGCCCAGGAAAACGCCACCATGACATTAGTGGGAGAAGGAGTAGCGCAGCTCACCATCGGGCAGAACAGCTACCCCCTCCGCTGCATCGTGGCTGAGGCTCTAAGGGAGGACCTCATCCTGAGACTGCCCTGGCTGACCCAACATGAAGCGAGTCTAGACTTTGCACGCGGTTGTATACACCATGGCACCCACACGCGGATTACCACGTACTGTCTGCACCCCGAACCACCAATCTCATCTCCAGGAACGGTAGACATAACAAAAGTAGCTCCACATGTCCCGCCGGAATGGAGAGACCGCCTGGGCGACACGCTCAATGACTTCCCCGATGTATGGAGGACCTCCGCTCCACCTACTCGGACGTTACAACACGTCATTACGGTCAACTCGGATACCCCCATCCGCAATCACCCATATAGGTACTCCGAGGACAAAAAACGCATTATCGCCGAGCAGATCGAGGAGATGCTGGCCAAAGGTTTCATCGAACCCAGCCACTCTCCCCACAACTCCCCTATCGTAGTGGTTACGAAAAAGGATTCTACCCCCAGGTTTTGTCTAGACTTTCGACGTCTGAACGAGGTTACCCGGGACGAACCCGCCGTATTACCGCTAATACATGAGACTCTGAAAGACCTAGGACCCGCCCGCATTTTCACGTCCTAGACCTCAAGTCAGGATACTGGCAGATCAGCCTGCATCCAACGTCAAGGGAATACACAGCCTTCACTACCCCCGACGGTGCCGGGTACCAGTTTAAAGTCATGCCCTCGGGTTGAAAACAGCGCCCATGACTTTCCACAGACTCATGGCCCGAGAAGTGTTGGTAGGATACCTGCACAGATTCTGCCTGGTCTACCTCGACGACATCATTGTGTACTCCACCTCTTGGGAAGAGCACATCACCCACCTACGTAAGGTTCTGGAACGACTTCAGGACCACGGGCCGATTTGCTCAATGGAGAAATGTCGTTTTGGGGAGGACAGCCTGAAATATCTCGGACACACAGTGGGCCCCGACGGTAACGAACCACAGCCCGAACATGTGGCACAAGCATTGGCCACCACCGCTCCAACAAATAGGAAGAAACTCCGACAATTCTTGGGCCTTTGTAATTGGCTCCTCACTTCTCCAATCTGGTAGCTCCATTAACGGACCTGTTAAGCACCAAGAGAAAATGGCTTGGACAGACGCTGCCCAGCAAGCTTTCGAAGCGGTCCGTCACGCGCTAAGCACTCCCCTGAAGTTAGCTCGACCCGACGCAACCCGTCCATTTGTACTGCAGACAGACGCTAGCCAAACCGGCATCGCCGCAGTTCTGTACCAGGAACGCCCCACAAGAGGTCGAGACATCGTCTCCTATGCCAGCGCCCGCTTCTCACCTACCGATCAGAGGTACCACAGCAACGAACAGAATGTCTCGCCGCCGTATGGGCTATCAAGCGTTACCGCCCGTACCTGGAAGGACGGAGGTTCACACTAAGAACCGACAACCGCGCCCTGACCTGGCTGAATGCTCAGAAAGAACAACGAGCCAAGCTCACCCGTTGGGCACTTTTCCTACGAGACTTCGCGTTCACCCTGGAGCATTGCCCCGGCAGCAGCAATGAACTGCCCGACGCCCTCTCTAGGCATCCCGCGCACGAGCATCCGAGCCACGTATGGGACGATGCTCGAGAACTACTCCCGCCTCTCGACTCCGCTCCGACGCCGAAAGCAAGCGACACCCGGAGGTGGCCACAACCACGATTCACTCTGAGCCCGAAGGGGCGAGCCACGCACGAAAGGGAGGCTCCCACAAGGACATTCCGCGAATTGCTAGCCCCCGCTCAGCGTATCCCCACGGTCGCCCAACCAAAGGTGATCGAATACTTCCACCGGTACCAAGGCATCCACCGAAGCGCTCAGGAAACCACACGACTGTTAAGAAAGTACTACCAGGAGGACAACGTACACAGCAAGGTAATAACCCACTGCCAGAAATGCCCCGACTGCACGAGCACCCCCAGCGTCCACCAGATCGATGAGCCGGCCACCGAGCTCATTACCCATTTGCAGCAACCACAGGCCTCCGACCCCAGAGTACAAGCAATCATCGAACAGTGGCACGAGAGTTTCGGAAACGAGAACCCAACGCCAGACCTGCAAGAAGTCCAGACAAACTACACCGTGAACCAAGGTCGGTTATACCGCCAGACCCAGGAAGGACCTCGCCTAGTGGTGCCCGAGGACGCACAAGCAGCCGTCCTCCACGAGTATCACGACCAGCCCACGCCGGACACTCGGGAATTGCGGAGACCACACGGGCCATCACTCAGCTATTTTTCTGGCACGGATGCGCATTCACATCAGAGATTACGTGAGACAATGCCTCTTATGTCTCAGGTGCAAGAAGGGCAGAAACCAGGTAAAGGCCACACAAAGCCCGCACCAACCTCGCCAAGCCTGGGACACCCTAGCCCTCGACCTAATGGGTCCATACCCCTTAACAAAGCGAAAGAAGAGGTTCATACTGGTAATAACTGACTTATTCACCAGGTGGACCGAAGCCTTCGCCCTCGCCAGGAGCACTGCCCCCATAATCATCCGGCTCTTGGAAGACGAAGTGTTCCCGAGATATGGTTATCCCAGCGCCCTGCTCACCGACAACGGCCGCCAATTCATCAGCCGACCCTGGCAGCGCGCCTGTCAGCGATGGCAGGCTCAACCCTAGACCACGGCCATATATCACCCCCAAGCCAACCCAACCGAACGGAGGAACCAGGATATCAAACGAGGCCTACGTTTGAACCTGCAAGGACAAGAGCATCAAAACTGGGACTTGCACCTGCCATCGGTACTATTCAACATGAGGACACGGAGAAACCAAGCAATGGGATGCAGCCCAGCCTACGCCATGTTTGGCAAAGAACTCCGCCGACCCGGAGAATGGAGGTTCCAAACGGAAGACGACGCCGAGCAGAGAACCCTACCGCCCCGCGAGCATCAACGTCAAAACCGAGATGACCAACTCCGAGCCCGGATCAGACGGGACCCAACACACAAAGCCAAACCCTTTCAACCCATCTTTTGTATAGGACAGAGAGTCCTCGTCAAAGAACACCCCCTGTCGAAAGCTAGCGACAACGTTCATGCCGGATTCCAGTCGAAATGGGGGGGACCCTACGTCATAGCCGCGAAGGTAGGCGCCCACGTGTACCAAGTCAACAAGAACCACAGAGTCATCAAGGTGCACAGCGACCAACTTCGACCTTTCCCCACCGATAACAAAAATCAAGCGTCGGTCGAGGACGCCAAAGTAGGGGGGGATTGATATGATTTACACATATAAGCATCAATTACATGTGATTCGCGTCTTCGAGCCTCGCGATCATTTGTTCTCCAAACACATTTAATTTTGGAACGAATTTAAAAATAAACAAGCAAACACCGTCAGCTCAGAATTGCCAGATAACGTCATAAAGTACTAGAATCACCCCGGTAATAAAAACCAGCCGGCCCCAACGCTCAGGCACAGACCTGCACGTCGCTTCCAAATAGTTTTAGGAAAAAGAATGCAACTCGACAAAACCAAGACGCCCACAATGGAAATAATATAACGCGGATGATTAAATTAGAAAAGACGCCTAAACCTCATTAAAGAGTAATCGGCTTTGAGGGATTAGCCACTGCTAATTACTTCAGCGCTAGACGCAAGCATATTAAAGCGTGTTAAAAACATTACATCAAAACACGACGTAATGCAAGCTAAAACTCCGAAAGTTAAATATTAAAACGTATACAGAGGCCAAGCAAAGCAGCTTAGAACGCTGGACAAAAACAGCCTAAAGTCCCGGGCAAATATTAGAAACCAAAGCGACATTAAACGAAAATACAAATTACAAACAAAGACGTTAAAAACTCCGTACAATTCACCGGCCGCGTGCCAGGGGAAATTCCAGAAAGCGAACAAAGGGAGGCACTCGGCGTGAGCATTAAGCCAGGTAAAAGAATTTAAAGCGCCTCTCCAACACGAGGCGGATAGCGCCAAGGGATCAATATACGGCACGGATTAGACCCAGCGGCGCGCACGAAGACTTAATCAAATACTCATCTCGCGACCTAATTAAACGCACCGGCCAAGTGAGCGTAACATAGGCAAGCCGGGTGTCATTAGAAACGTCTTCGCATCAGCAGTCCAATGGGCCGCATAAAAAAATACTCCGGGCAAAAATTAGTGCGCCAAACACGAAATAAGTAATTAATCACAAACCGACCCCCGGAAGCAAAAGTAGCACGTCCCACCCCAAAAACGACCGTCCGGGAGAAGGCAGTGGGAGTAAACGAGCCCTTTAAAAGAAGCTTCCTCGGCCAGAAAAAGTATTCGATCGATCCTCTAGATCTCGAGTCAAACAGCTTTCCAGCCGAGACCCTCCGGCCCCTGGAAAGAACCAAAACCTTCCGCTAGATCCTCTAGATCGTGGAAGTCGACTCCGTGACTCCGAGTTCTTGTTAGATCCTCTTGATCACAAGAACAAAGGGAGTCCGAGTCGCAGCCGCCACCGCCTACCTCTCGAAGAGCGCCCAGCCCCAGGTAGAGCTGAGCCCTAGTTCGCCGTCCACGTCGCTGCCTGCCGTGAACGCTACCTAGTGCGCCGCCGTGCCCCAGGCCCTGCCGCCCCCGGACCTCCTTCTCGCCGCCGGCTCTGCATCGCTCCACCACACCGCTACTCACGTCCAGACAGGATGCCGCAAAAGTAAGCCCGGAACACATCCCCGAACGTCACGTTAAGCCAGGCTACCGCCCCGGCACCGCCGCCAGCTTAGGTACGAATAGGTCGTCAATCCCCCTGTTTTTTTCTTTTTTAGCACACAAGAGCTGCTGGAGCGCCTTTTCGGGCCCTCGCCGCCCAGTTCGCCCGAGGCTACCCTTCTCCTCGAAGCCCGACTGAGCCGCCGCGCCCTAGGTGCCCAAGCCGCCGCCCCCACGGAGACGCCGTCCCCCAGCTGCCCCCGCACGCCACAGCCCGGAGACACGCCGACTGGACGAGCCGCCTACGAGGCCGTAACCCCCGTTGCTCGCCCGCCGCTCCGCATAGCCCAAGATCGCATCGCCTACAGCCATATATATAATACACATATATTGCTGGTAGGGCCTGGAAACTTCAGAAAACATTACGGCGCCGACATAGTCTCACTTATAGTATAACGCGTCTCGTGCGCATGCGTGAGAATTCGAACTCCGCCTTTAGAAGCGAATTTTAAACTTGACCACTTCCCCATTGGGCGGGACCACTTCCCCATTGGGCGGACGACGCCGCCGCGCTTGCGCACAGCTCACCGTATACATTAAGGAGTTGGTTGTGTGTTTCACTTCATCGGCCAGTTTCCCACTCATAGCCGCTAGCAATATAGTAAGTATTAGATATATGTCTACAGCCCCCAACTCCTGGGAGTCGCCTTCTACTTGAGCCAGGAAGAGAAGGCCGAGTTTGAGCGCTTATGGGAGGAGACCCGGCCTGAGTCCGACCACCGCCTGCCGCTGCGCGAAGTGCAGCTGACCCCGCGCCGCCCCCGCACCGCCCGCTCCACGGAGAAAAGGGACCCGAGGAGGAACGCCCGCCTGCGTCTCCGCTCGCCGCTGCCCTTAGTGTCAGAGCCCCGCAGGATCCCGCGACTGCGGCGCCAACAGCGTCGACGCCGCCCCCGCCATTTTTTGTATTCCTGTTTAACGTTTATAGAAATATATTTTATTTTGGAAAAAATTGTCGAATAATTGGGTTTGTTTGCCTGAGCAGAAAAGTTATTTGTGAAAGACGACTTGAAACCAACCTGAATAAAATTGCATAATGTTTTACTTGTCTCGGATAAAAGACGAAGGTAGTATTGTATGATCGTTAGAAAATCACCTTCTAAGATTTCTTCAGATTTTCACGTTTCAGGGTGTCTAGATGACGGAGGAAACACATGTTTTTCAAGTCTGTCTGCCTATCAGTCGGTGCGTCTATTTTTCTGCCTCTCTGTCTGTCTGTTGGCGGCATAGTTCAAAAGTTGTTTGATGGAGGACGACGATATTTTACATTATATATCTACCAGTCTCGAAATCGAATATATTTCGGTCAAATATATACAGGGTGAGCATCTTAAAAAAATAAAATTTTGTCCATTTTTGCTTTGATTTAAGAACTATGAGTTAGTTACTAGTATTTTGCTCACATCGCAGGTTTTTGCCCTTGACGAAAATAGGCAGACTTATAACCAACACATACTGACTGGCTATCGTAAAAGGAACAGAAATATACAGTAATCGCCGAGGGCCGCACTTATGGGGGAAGTGTTGTATAAAGCCCCTTACATATTTTTCCGCCAATAATTTTTGATTCAGCAGTGCATAAGCTGATTTTTATAATTATTTTAGAAACCATGTTAACTCATTGACTCCCTTTATGGGCTTTTATGAGCGCTTATTTCTGGGATACCCTGTCGCCTAAACCAAAAATTATTGTTTGGAATTTGGGTTTGCCATACCTTTAATTCGTCGATCTGAGTAGTTTTTTATTGAAACAGATTGACTGCCGGGAGTGCCGGGTCAACAGGGATATTCATAGGCCGGCGCAAGAGTTAAGTGAGGTTTATAATAATAAAATAATTGACATATATAAAGAGATACCTATGTATATACCACGAATTGTATATAACAGATTGCTTAGAGTTGGAACACTTTATTCTCAGTAAAATTCTGGTAAAACGAACTACTCCGCAGAATGATAGAAAAATTTATTGAAAGAATAGGGATTATTTAGAAAAAAATATGTAAACAGGACACATAAGCGAATAAATCTAGAAGTCGTACAATATAGGCTGTAAAAACATTTTCAACGCCATGTACAAATAACTGTTACTTGGATATCAAGATTAATGAGGCTTTCCAAGTTCATTGAGCTTGTTCTGCAGCAGTTAGTTGAAATTTTCGTACAACATGAATAATTACAGTGTAATTAATTGTAGTTTGTAGAAGCTCTGTTCACCACTGGCTAGAAACGACTATTTTTACAGCATAATTTATGAAACATTTTATATACCGAACGAGGACCATCCGAACATACGGGTGGTAATGTGTTTTTAGGTTCTAGAAACGTAACTTCTGAAGAAGCCGGCAGTGTGGATGGTGTTGCGTCCAGATAAACTCTAGCGGCAACAACGAAAAGTTTTCCATATAATTGGAAGTCAAGGATATTAGTAAGTTCAACAGCATTTAGTATAGCTTGTCGTTATAGTCTTTCAAAAATATTTCACAACCGTTAATTAATTTTTCACGCTATTAACATATTTTTACTTGTTTTCGAATTTGTGAAGAGAGACTTGACCGTACCCTTGTTGGTTGGCATGACAACAACAAAATAACAGGCCCGTTATGAAAATAACGGTACTAGGACTGTTATACGAAATTGATTTGTATTTGGCTACTATAGAAACAGCAACCAGGCACTTTATTTAATATACAATGTTTTTATAGTATTTAACGGTATCTTTATTTTTATAAGTTGATAGCGCAAAACGTTTTATCCCACACGCGATTGGTAAGTGCCTTATTGGAACAGGCCTCAAAACATAGAAAAACTCGTCCCTTCGCGCCTCGTATTTCTAACTTATTCCCAATCTGTTTTAAGGTACTTAGCGATCTTATAACGCAATATACTAGTACGGTCTCAGCTAACATCATTACAGCTATTTTATTAACGGCAATAATTTATATAGTTTTAAGATATAGGAATGATTGTTAAGCGATTTATTTATTTATTTATATCACATACTGCGCTATATTAATTCGTATTTTATTTCGTTACCCTTGATGCTCACAGATCGTCGCGTTTCTTTAATATTGTTGATTTATTACCGCATTAATAAATTTTACGTAGACTTTTCAGTTTCGTGCCATCATTGCAACTTCAGGTACAGCCTGTTCTCTTACTTGCAGCATGTCACTTATATACTCTTCCCAAATTATTTCTGGTCTTCCTTTGTGTGTTTTGTCTTCCACTTTCACCTCCGTAATTATTCTAGGGAGTCTAAACTATTATTCACGAAGAGTCAACAATCAAATTACATAATTTAAACATAGTTCAGTATCTTAAAGTACCTACTATCTACTACAATACTTCGCTACTAAATGCCACAAAAAATGCAAAAAATACATTGACGTGAACATGTCAAAATGCTTTTTTTATGATAGGATGTTTTTTTGTGTATCCCAAAAAAATTTCAGACAGGTGGGAATAGGTTGTGAAGTCTACCTATAAAAGCAGATGGCGGACATGATCTAAAGTAATTCATGTTCACCTCTTGTTGACATATTTTAGGAAGCGGTTATCGAGTTTAGATCGATGGATAATTTTCATGCTGAGAGCTCTTTTAATTATTTTTAAGTTTTTCCTGTACAAAATTCTTTAGATAGGACCGTTTTCGTTGAGGGGATAACATGATAATGTTAAAATACAGATATAAGTAAATTATAAACAGCAGGGTTAGAACATGTTTCGTATTATTTACAGGTTCAGAAGTAATTACTAAACGGATAAGGAACGTTACTATAAAACTAGCTGAAATTTATTTATTATTTCTGACTCAATTAAGGTCTCTATAGAGTGGTGACGTGAGAGGTGGATAAGCTTTCTCAAGTGTTCACGAAGTACTACTCTATTGATTGGAACCGAGTAATTGAGAACTTACACATTACGATAACAACATTTCGAAAATGCAATCAATGAGGTTTAGGAACTAGACACTGAGGGGATGTTGCAAAGTAGATGAGTCATGCCAACCCCTATTTCTACCCCCTTTTAATTCGGGGCAGATTTTCTTTCTTCGTATTCATTTGCTGCATTTTCAAACAAATACATTAATCGCGCCATATGCTTTATTAGTTTTGTTAAATAATTTAATAGTCATTCGACTTAGCTGCAGTGTATATGTCTAGTATTATCTAAATCAGTTCGTTTCTAATTTTAATAACAGTTTTGAAGTTCGACATTCAATTTGCATAAATGTGTAGTACTTCGAAATGTTTTATTTTATCCAATATCCTGCTTAAGCAAACAATTTCATTTAATATTGAGCAGTAATTCATCATTCACTCCTGCTTGAGAATTTCAAATAACACATTTCTATCTCGAATAAATTACGTTCGTATAAACGTTAAGACATGTTTTAATTAAATGCAAGCCTTGGATAAATGAGTTGTTGAAATTTTTGTTCTGTGTAATCTGCTGTGCTTTAAGCGTTTTCTAATTACTTAACCGTATTTCTATCACAAGGTTATTATTAAATATATAAAAAATACGACAGGTGTAAATTACAGGTAAATTAAAACAAAATTGAAAATTAATTTTAATTTTCTCTAGAGACTTCGACGGGAAAATCTAAATGAACCAGAAAATGTATCGGTGATACTAATTTAGATGAACTAATTGATCTGTAATTGATTTTCTCAATGGCAATTTATGACAGCTTAAAAACCTTAAATAGGTGGTGAGGAAAATTCTCGTAAATGCTTTACATCAATCTGCTGCTAAAATCTGTACGTGGATTCTTTTGTTTTGCTTTGCTATATACTATGGAGAAAATCAATAATAGCACTGCATCTTAAACTTTGGAAACAAATATAAATTATGATGGCAAGATCTGGATTGTATGGGAGATTAGTGATCTGGATTCCAGATTCGTGAAAAAAATTTAAAGTTCGCTGGTCAACACTGGTTGTTTTTCTCATACGTTAATACGTATATATCTATTATATGTTCCCGTAACTCCTAATAGGAGCATAGAGTGTCAACAAAGTTTCGCCATCGGATTCTGTTCTGCCCCAGGCCTCTAATCTCGTTCCAGCTTTTTCTATTACTCTTGGCTTGGTTGTGGACTATTCGGCTCCGTTTACAACTAAAATATATAACCGCCCTGGTGGCCTAGCGGTTAGAGTGGCAGAGTAGTAATCACAGCGATCAGCGGTCCCGGGTTCAAACCCCGGGGGAGGCACAAATTTACGTTGAAAAACGTACAATATCAGTCCTTCTCAGGACTAACCAGGAACACCTGAAGACGGGAGTAGAACAAAAATCCCGAAACGTTGTGTGAGTTACACCCTAGACAGTGGAAAAAGTCCGAAAAACATATCGTTACCAGTGTTGTTTTAATATTAGTAATTAAATCACAGTTCGTGAAGTGTCACCCATCACTAAGTCTAAGGTTATATTAAATAATAGCGGGTCATTAAGCATCTTTGTTTAACTCTTCTTTAATTGTGAGTATTTGCCATATGGGGTCTTGATTGAAACTGTTGAAAGCTCTTTTAAAGTCAAGGAAGACTATATATGGCGGAGAATTCCATTACAGTGACTGCTCATTTATGGTTTTTAATGTGTTTATTTGATCCGGGCCATCCGGGGTTAAAGCCAGCTTGTTCTTTCTTCAGGTTGGACTGTATATCATCTCCATACGGTTGAGAATGAGTGATGCCATGATTTTGTTGACTGAATTAAGAAGTGGGATTTTCCTCCAATTGCTACAATCAGTGAGATCTCCTTTCTTTGGTATTTTTGCAATCAAACCTACGTTCCAGCTGTTAGGTATAGTTTTATTTTCCCAGACGTGTTCAATGATATGGTGTAATAACTTATATCAAGTCTAAATGAATCTTAGGTATGTCAGCAGGCAAGTTGTCGATGTCCGCTCTCTTTCCTGCGTTTAATTAAAGTGGCAATGTTCATCAGCATCAATGAGATTTACATCTTCCTCAGTTTTCTTGCCGCTTATATCAGAGAAGAATTCCTTCCATTCTCTCATTTGTTCCTCGTCAGAGATCATCATTTTGCCCTCCTTGTTCTCCATGTGTATATTTGTTGCTTTGTTGAATTGCCGTTTTGTGACTTGATAGTTTCTTCATGTTGTTGTAATTAGCAGCTCCTTCTACTCTATTGGCAATATCCGCTTGTGACATCACTTTTCAGCAATTTTCAGTAATATGCCCTCTTAAAATATGTAAATTTTTATTGGATTTAAAGTTAAGTATTTTTTATTTTACCACATTAATACACAATATTAAAGGAAATCTTGCAGTGCCTGACATGTTTAAACAAGTTTGAGATGTTTCAGCAAGAACTCTACGCCAAAATTCTTAGATCACGCCCTTTATAGTTCTTGCAACAATCACCTTAAAGTGTTCGTGGATTTGCATTTAAATGGATATATGTATAAGAATGAAACGGTAATTCAAGTACATTTTTAATAGTCAAGCGTGTTTCTATTATGTTTTGCCAATGTCTCGTACTATGTATCACCCTTAAACGAGGGGTGAGTACAACCCTAGCGTGCTCTAATTCTCAATAGAATATGGCGTAAATAAGGACGAGGCAGCGGTTCTTAAAGTTAGAAAACCTCATTAAATTTTAATGCAAAATGGGCTCCAGTCGTTAAACACAACATAAAACTAAATTTAGCTGTCAAAACAAATCACCACTTACCTTCGATGCCTCTAACTTAAACCTAAATCTAAATTTTTAGCACAAACACACAAGGAAAATATAAACCAGTAACAGTAAATAAACTTTTAATATTTGAACAATGTAACAATTACCAATCATAATTTATGAAATAATATTAAAAAAACTCAAATAAAACCTGCAGCTCTACTGCGCAAATACTAATTACATTTGTAGTTAAACACAATCAAAATGACGCAAGTAAAATTCAATATCACACATGTGGCAAAAACAACAAATTAAAAGCGCTCTCGCCCGTAACAAAATGGCAAAAATTTACATTTTGATGCCATGCAACCAGCTAATTTTATGAAACGTAGCTCACTTCGATCGGCATAAAACTGTATAAATTAGAATTACTATGTGCGGCTGTTCAAGGACACACTGCGAGAGGTTTTCTTACAGGGTATGCACACAATTTCGGCTATCCTTATTTGAAAAGGCCACCGAGCGTTTATAAATCTACGTATCACATTAATACGTGCGGTTTATTCTATTCGAAGGCAATTGCATTAAAACAAGGCAATACTGTAGAAAAAAACGCCCTTTACTGACACAAACAACGCTGAAATTTAAGTTGCATGTACTTACTGTTTTTACGACGATTTCAAACCCTCAGAAGCGATCACTCAAACAGGTATCTGCAGGACACAGCGTTCCTGGAGAAATTATCTGCACGGTCGTAGATTCTAAATGCGAGCTGCCGGTGTTCGAGAAAATCTTAATACCGTCGCCGCCATGACTACATGCCCAAAGACGAGAACATTACGTTGTGGGGGTAGAAACAACAGGCCTAATTACCACGAAATTAGTACAGGACGAATAAACTAAAAAGAAAAAAATCACCAGAGATGGTGATCGGCCTCACGTGCGATTCGAAAGGACGCAGCAGAGCGTACGCCTCAATTGTTATCAGAAACAAAATTACGACTAGGAAAATAACCTACCCTGCCCTCGACAAAAGCTTGCAATCGAAAAACGCACTCGCCAAGATTCCTTTTCCAAGTACCTTATTATCAAAGTTTGTGCGTTTTTCGGAAAAACACATTTTTCCGCGCCGTGTTTAGCCAAAAAAGACACGCAGGGCAATAACATTAGAGATGTGAGCTGCATCGAGGAGCGAATCGCAAAAGTAACGCACAAATGAAATGGGGCGTTACAACTTGGGTTAAGTATCCCAACAATATTTGTTGTGTGAAAATTCGTTATGCATCAGAATAAGCAAAGCAAAATATATTATCCTTAATAATACTTCATACTTTTATTTTGGTTTTAAAATCAGAAACCAAGACAAGCGTTAGGCTTCTCATATTTGTTGTGCACATTGGTTTGGTTTAAACCGTAGGAGCACTGCTATATCGTTTGCAGTTTCATCATTTGGCGAGAGCAAATGAAACTTATGACGGACTGCTATTTTTATTGTACCAAAACATTCCAGCAAAAATAAGAAAATACTACACATTCTAATGTGCCATCTGATACTGGTTCAATTTCTTATTCGGGAACCTTGACAGTATTAACACCTTTGGACTTCTCAAATAAGGAACAGGTCGCTAAAGCAACAGAAGACCTAGTTTCAACGATGTTTACCACTGATGAAGAATATCTATCAACCTAAAAGACGAACCTCATCTAGTAATTCAATTTGAATTAAATAATCTGACTCGAGATTTAAATTTATCAATAACTTCAGGAGAAATATTAGGACCGGGATTACAGGGTAGAAGTTGTTGGCTTTGTGGGTGTTAAACTATCGCAAAAAATCAAATCGGCGAATAGTCCAAATCAAACTAAAACATTAAAGTGCAAATAATGGCAACTGTCTATTAATTATCAGCTATAATATCCCAAGGACAGTGATAATTACGAAATAATTTTAATGTAGTTTCCGAAAGCACGTTGCTTGGAAACAGCCCGACGCCAGCGGCGGAGGGCTGTTGCCTAAAAGCAACGTGCTTGAGGAAGTTGTAATAAAATTATAAGTATTTATCAATGGTCGAGGGATATTCGGTTAGACAATTTTTGCCCTTGAAACTATTTATTTACATTTATTTAGTGAAAGTGCAATTATGAAAAGAATATGACATCTTAAAATACTTCATTGCGAACTGTCAAAAACTTGACGTAACATAGCAACCCGAACTGACCGCTGTACACAAAGTGATAACAACCCATGGGCAGTTTGCAATGTAAGGGTAATCTAATTGGTTGATTTTGCCCACATGACTAGAAAAGAGTTAATTTCATTGGATCACTAGTTTCACAAAAAATTGTCTGCCAAATAAATTAAGTAGCGTAAACTGTAAACTTAAGCTTAATAACAATAACTGCCAAGCAATACAATAGTTCGTATATTGTAACTCAATCTTGTGATTAAGGTTGCTTCCAATAAAATTGATATTTTGAGAGGGAGTAAAATTTTCTACCTACAGTAATTATCGCGTTATGGCTATTGTTAGAAGCACAGATTCATCCCATTTAACTCCTGTCGAGAGTGAATTCCGAAAAACCTTGAAATTGGTTTGACCCGATTTGTAAAACGAACTAGGTAATATGTCGAATTTCAATGACCTACTTGCAGTAGTTACCGCTTTATGGCGATGTATAGCAAAACACATTTACCTCCTTTAGGGGTGTAATGCAGCATACCGTATGTATGATATATTTAATTTAAATAATTATATCCAGATTATATCCAGATATCTAATGGGAATCATGTGATATAATAGTTGTATGTTTTAACTGGTGGGTTTGTAAGGGAAACGAGGGGGTTGTTTATATTTGATAGTAACAAAATACCTTGAATTCATAATCTACGGGAAATAGTTACGTTAAGGGTTAAATTCCCATTAATTGTGAAAAATAATAATTGCTGATTTGATATGTAGTAGTAATAGTATAGCATTCTCTACGATCAAATTTGACTTCAAGTCACAAATATTATTCAAATATATAATTCAAGATTATTTGATTCCATTTAACGTGGTATATTACTACGAAGCCAGTAAAACCAGTGAAAGTGAGTGTTGTGGTATGCTGTTAAACTGTCTATCCAAGTATGAGAGTTTTCAAAGAGCTACAACGAGGTTTGATTTGGTTGGGAACAACCAAAGGAGGTCTTTGCTGACTATAATTTATCCAGTTAGGAGCTGAGGTAGAGGTGCCTGAATACAAGATAAACATTCAGAAGGTTAGTGTCAATTTCTTACAACATATTAAGAAATTATAACGCATGTTTGGTGGAAAATCGTTAAGATATTGTAATTACATTTAGAAATTAAATTAAAAAAATATTTTTCTAAATTCAATAGTGATTCGAGTACTCGATGTTTTTCGACAATTATATTTTGAAATTTACACATATTGGAATTAGGTTATTTTTATACTTTTCATTTAAATCAAGTTTGGATATATTTAACATTTGATTAAATTATGTATTTTATTTTGTAATGTCAGATCAAACTTCAATGTGCTACTAACAAACTGAACGTATTAATTTAACTTTGTAAAGTGCCTGAAACTTGTATTTGATTCATAAAATCAAATAGTTATTATATTTTAAAAGTAATTCAGTCTTTAACTATTAGAGAAAGTTGTTAGTTGAAGATTAATCCATTCAGCTGGGAGTTATGAGTCCCGTTGCTTGTAAAACTGACTAGTCGAGGCTTAAACAATAATAATCACATGACATAATTTTAAATGTCAAATTGAATTAGGATTTACGTCAATTCCTATTTATTGCATTAAGAAGTAAGGTAAGTACATAAGTGCACTGTACCTGATAGCATTTCTCTTTTAATAATTAGTAAAATGGTATATTTAATTTGATTACATTAATTGAAATAACACCGCGAGAAGGAGTTATATTACAATATGGCACAGCAAGTGGGGCTAGATATATTACAGGAGGCTAATTTCGAAAAGCCGACAAAATAGTTTGATCAGATTTGTAAAAGATTTATTTGCGGAATTTTAACCTTCTACCTGCAGCAGCTTCTGTTTTGTGGTGATTTTCAGATTAACACGTCTACCCCGTTTAACCTCCTTACATTTCGAAGAGCCGACAAAATGATTTATAATATGAATATTAGCTTCCTCCCTGCAGTAGTTACCGCGTAATAGCGATATTTAGAAAAACAGATGTACTCCATTTAACGCCTTGTATGGGGCGAATCCCGAAAAATGCTTAAAAAGGTTTGACCCGATTTGTAAATGGAAATAATATGCCGAATTTTAACTTCCTAGATGGCCAGTCAATTGGATAAAACCGTAGTCAATAGAAACCATTTTCAATATTGTATACCCCTTGCGGTCAAACATTTCTGAATACTGTCTGATTGGGTGTCTAGGTATTAAATGGGTGGAGCCTGCAAATTTCCATGTTTCTAACTTTTGCGGTTTTTGAGACCTCTTCTCTTTTTTGACTTTCATTCATTTAGGGGTGACATTGTAAAAGGGTTCGATAATTTACCCTCGAATTCAAATTTGCACGTTTAGGGGTTGATTAGGGAAATTTTTTGAATTACAATCTAATGTCTTTGTGTGGGTAACCAAGTAAAAACTAAATCAATATCTGCTCGGGCCTAAGAGATATTTCAGAATTCGTGAAAACATATTTTACCATTTTTCACCCCTTAGCGCTCAAATCTTGTCTACGCGATGGAGGGAATATACTGTCGCAATTTCATGTTTCTGGATGCAGGGGTTTGGGCTGGGTGATGATGAGTTACCCAGGACAAGCTCTTTTGTATTAATATTGGTGGCGGAAAATGTGAACATAGGAAATCAAATGTGCTAGAATAGAAATAGACTTATATGGGATTAACATCTAGCATCCGCAGAATGAAGGTGTTTTGTTTTCAGAAAACACTGAATCCTAGCATACTAGATTTTAAATCATGTCATGTATATTTCTGTCTAACGCATACAAAGCCCAGAAACTGTATTCTAGCACATTTGACTGCTCATTTTCACATTTTCCGCCACCAATCTGTATATAGATTAACAGAACAGTCTCCGTACATATTTTATAGTTTCCATTTTGTACAACAATTACATTTTCTAGATAAAATTATTTTCAACGAAAAAAGGACTTTAGACTGAAACTGAAGTTTATTGTCTACAGAATTCTTTATATTCTGCTTGCATGTTCACCTAAAATTAACGATCAACACCCTTTTGGAAAACTGCTGAGTCTAATAGTTTAATAATTAATGCAATTACCATTTTTTAAATTGCGATATCATTAGAAGTGTTAATAATTGCGCTTATATGAATTGCAAATTTTTATATTTTTAATATATATATTGCCATGATATCCCCTCTCAAACCCAGCTAATTAATTATTTATTACGCCCTTGCACATAAGGGAATGCTTAACTGAATTTTACATTTATAATAAAAGGCCGAAATGTTGCTATTAACCTAGGATTACGCTTGACTTACCTGTAATTGTTTAGCTTACGAAGTGCAGTCTTGGATACCACAAACAGCTTTTATTTTTTTGTTTAATAAACAATTTCCATGTGACTCAAGTTGAAATGAATTCTTCTAAGAGTTATAGAGATTTACACAAAAATGGTTACTTTTCTGTACAACAATTTAATCTCCAAACGCGGGTTCTTAGGGGTAATTGAAATCAAAGGAATAATATTGCTTTAATGTAATTTTAGTCTCAAATCATCCCTTACATGGGTGCAACGACATTGAAACTAAAATTTGCGGACTATTTATTTATGCAGCGACAGAGTAATACACAGAACTTTTACCAATTAACCAAGTACGGTCCTGGGCTTCCGCGAAGTGCAGTGCGACGACTCCGAAATCACAAATTCCTCCGCGTCCGAAAATGGCCGACATTCGATGCAGAAGCAACACGTGTTGGAAAGGGTTTCTGCCGGTTGGCAGGTAAGCTCAAATAGCCTATTGAAATTCACTCGCTTAGAAACAAACAACACTTTTATAAACACCTTTTTTATTTTTGACGCTAAATATTAGTATAACAGAAGACGTGAATTTTTAAACAACGAAGTTTCAGAAGTGAAACAAGTAAGTCAGTCAATTTAAACAAATAGTCCCTCTCCGAAAACCCCCAAAACCTTATATATTCACGGAGGGTTGAAAAACACCCCCTAGCCTTCGGCAGGTCACATAATTGGGCCATATAGGTCACATGACGTAATCGCTGGCCGTTGGAGAGATTGGCGCCAAACTTGCACAAATGTCGGTTACAAACCATATGTGTATTTGGCGGGAATTCTCACCATATTTGCGTTTGGCGGGAATTCTGACCAGATGGCTAGCAAGCGACGCTACACTAAAAAAACGGGAAAATCTAGAATGAATTACATAAAACTTAAAAGTATCAGTTATGCTAATTTATTTTTATATACAGATCGCCCTAATTAATCTAAGTCCTTGACACCTTCTGGACCATATCTGTCGTAGGACCGCTAATGAGCACCCCTTGCTGCATGTATTTGTAGGATTGCTAACGGGCAATTCACCTGGCGAGCATGTGCTGCACAGAGGCCTTGTGAGTTATCGGCGTTGATATTCCAGTTTGACTCAGCTGTGTGATCCAGGTACGGTTGGCTTTGTTGGTATTTCTGGATTTTACACGTAGCTGTTGTTTTCCAGAAAAGTTCACCATTGTTTGGAGCTGATTTGGAAACTGTTCCTCGAGCCGTCCGGTCTCCTGACTCCAACAGTGCTTGGAGTATGTGCTATCCCACTGCAGATGACTTATCCAGCTTGCTGTCGATGTAGGGTTGACAAACACACTCCGGACCGAATCGTTCACCGAAAACACACTTGTCGCACTTGACACAATTGTTTCCGCAACATTACTCTGCTTGCATTACTCCATTCATAATTTGGTCTAATCGAATGCTCATTTAATGGGTTGATTTGAGACTATATCTGCATTACTGTGTATTCAACATAGTTATAAAAATTTAACCCTTTGGCCTTGCTATGAAATATTAAATTGTTGTATTTGTTTATGAACACTGACGTTTAAATTAATGTTATAATTCTTTCACATCGAGTCCTATGCCAGTAGTATTTTTATGCACCAATTAATAGTAATTTGAAACATATCGTTTTTAACATCTCGCTGTTTGCTAACAAAATTCAAATGTTTGGTTTAAAAGGCTGTAATACTTCGTGACCTGTTAATAACATAGTAATATATATAAATTTTTGTATAGGAAATTCAGCTGCAGTAAGTGGATTCGTAGGTATATTTCCTATATAGCCTTTTGATCAAAATTATAATTCGTATCACAGTTCACTGTGGTTCCAACAGTATTAATCAAAGTTAAATTGCAAATTTAATTATTTTGGATTAGTTGGTGACGAGACTAGGAAGGAAGACGTCCAAGCGATAGTAGGTCTCGCTACTTTGAGATGAGAGCTTCTGCAGTTCGCACTAAGAGTTTAATTGGTTTTATTATTAGAATATGGGTTTAATACAAAGGGACGATTGAATCATAAAGTAAATGCTGCAGTAGATCTTATGCGAGAGTCGGATACTTGAATGTTATTTTAAGAAGCTGGAAAGTGCGATATAAATTAACACCCAAAAGTTTCGACTACTCATGCAAATCTGTGTCAACTGAAGAACTGTATCTATTAGATATTATTTTCTATATTTATTTTATAAAAAGTGTGTCCTCATTGTTTAATGGTAATGGTATGTTTGTAAACCGCATTCATTTTGAAGTATTGTGTAATACAGATAAATTTGTAATAAATTATATAGTGTGTTTATTAAACAACAATTCTGCCACATACGTGAAAATAAGTAACACGCAAGCAGAGCTTTCATTTGATAGAAGTCGTTATAACTATTTACTTATTGTAATATTTGTATATTGTTTTAGTGTCTTTTTAGTTTCTTTTTAAAAAGATATCGAAATACTCAGGTACCTGTGATTGTGTACAAGATCCTTAATAAAAAAATCATCAATTTTCTTTGTCAGTTAATCATTTGGTCGCACAGCATAATTGTTATTAATTATTGGTCGATAATGTTACGGTCTTGTTGTTAAGCCATTTATGAACGACCTGCACATCTATCACTGAGGTGTCAAATATGGGAGGATTTATGAAATATGATTGCTTATTAAAACAAATCGGTCACAAGGATTATAAGCGAAGGACAGGCATTCATTTATCATCATGCAGTAGCAGCGAATAACCATAGCTTTGTAGGTCAATATGCATGATGCCGTTATTATTTAGTACGGTACGAGGCAAGGTAGCATAGTTAAATGGTAAACAATACAAGTTGTAACTTTTATAAGACATTTATAATTAGAAAAAAATATTGGTAAAGTAGTGTAAGAAAATATAGACTTTTCTGTGACTATGTCATTACTGATAATGGTAATAAAAAATCACTTTAATTACAAGTATCTAACTAGAGAGCTGCCGTGTGTTCAATTATTAAATTTCTTGCGAATTTTAATTTCGCATTTCGTTATTTGTTTATTTTGTTCAAACAGTAGGGTTAGAAAAGCGTTTCAGTTTCCCTAAACTAAAAACTTTAAAATGACGTTTGAAAAAGTAAGTCCCATAATTTAATTAAAATCGGAAATATTTTTAACAATAATTTAGAGTTTTAGTATTTTCAAACATCTGAATAACTAATCTTGCGGTTTTTATCAAAACATACGGCAGGTTTGTAGTCCTATTGTTTCACTTTTATTTACTTATAAACAAAAAAATTATAAATGGAGATCCGTGTTTGTTAAATAACTAACAGTTTATTCTTTTCATAATTTTTTATTAAAATTACCTCATAAAGCAGAACGTGAAAAGTATATTAAGCAATGACTAGGATGACGACGGTTGCTCGTACAATATAAAGCTATGACCTGTACATAAATATTCTATTATAATACAGTGTGGTTTTTTATCTCGTTACAACACATATTACGTCCAGCGCTTTTTCATGAGTGTTTAACATTTTGATAATATTTTAAATAAACTAATTTCATAATTGCCGCAACGGCAACTATAATATAGAAGCTATTAATATTAGATAAAATTGGTATGGTATAATTGATGCAGGTTTTAAGACTCTTCTGCTTCTAGATTATATACTCCTAAGTAAACAAGCTTACATCCACGTACTTGAATTATTATTTAAATTTTTTGGTGCTGTCCATTATACCCTTGCATTGAAAAACCGTTATTTCTGAAACTATTCCTTTTTATAGAGATAATAATATGTAAAGCTGTATAGAATTAGGAATTTTGTAATTTCTTCTCGTGAATTTCTGCTAATATAAGGAAGTGATAAATTTTCACTTAGCAGATTAGTGTTCTGGCGGTTAATCGGAACTAATCAGCCCTAAGTGCACTCTCTTACTATACATTTTCAAACCTAATTTGTTATACCTAAAAGAAAATGTGTTTATTTTGATCACTAATATTAGCAAATATTTTTTAGTAACTCTACAGACAGAACAATTTAATCATTGTGCTTTATTTTCAGGAGCCTGTATTAATATACTTTTAATTAAAACTTTTGTATACTAGATAAATGTGTCTTATATGTAGTACCACATTGCCGATATATTTGTTTTGGCAAGTTTTGCTATAATATTGAAACATATTAAAGGACTACGTTGCATAAATAAATTACGTTAACGATTATTGAGTCTTGATGCTCGCTGTAAAAATATGACATTTTAGTGTTTTCCAAAAGGACTGCTTTCTGCACAATTTATTTTTATTTTTAGCTCATATCCTTCAACACTTTGTAAGGTCATATTTCACCATAGATCATAATCAACTGCAAACAGGACTTTTCAGCGTTATGACCTTTCACGTAATGATGCAGTTACATTTACTCTAAAAATAAAGTTAAACGTTTATAGATATTAACTATACAAGTTTGATTATGAGCATCTTAACGGAACGAGTTTGATTGGCAAAACGAAGCAGTGAGTCGAGTTTTGCGGCAATCAAACGAGTCTCGTAGAGTGCCATAAGCAAACTTGTATAGTTAACTATACTAAAATCAATTTGGTAAATAGTCACAGCGTGATTTGCAAAGTTTGAAAGCCAAAAATTAAATTACCTAAGTAATACACTAAACCTATCTCTATTCTGAAGGCTATAACCTATAACTCCATAACGAAGTAAAATTGGACACATGCCTATACGAGATTTTTTCTTATACTGGACCACAGGATCTGGCCGTATTTTTTTAAGAACTTTATGAATCATTCTGTATATTTAGGAACAAACTGGTACTACCCTCTATGGTGGAGAACAATAGTATTATAGTTTATGGTTAAGATGGCAAATAAAGCATCATAAATATAAAAATAATTTGTTACGTGCAATATCCGACAAAATAAATGATAACATATAATATTACATTATGCAGCTGGTAAAATACCCGTTAACTCTTGAATAATGGAACGGTGGAGTGTTCGTAGTTCAAATACAAAATAAAGGATGCATCGTTATAACTACAATATTAGTGAATGGGCGGCAGGCTCTATAACGTGACTTAAATACCTTGAAGCTAGCCAGTAGAAGTAGATAAGCTGATCGTTTATAAACACAAAAATCACCAACAAAACAAAACCATATATTCAATAATAACAATTATATTTAATAGGTTAAGTATAGAATGATCAAAAATTATTCTCATCTAGTATGGCCATGCTCACTTACAAAGCAAATGTCAAATTTTGACATTAAATATAAACGTAGTTGCATTCATAAATTAGAAACTATTCCAATGCCATACTAGATGAAAATAATTTTTGATCATATATTGAGATGGTATTAAGCCTACAACTTGGCTTTGTTTGCAGTGCAAGATAATTACCCGATTCAATAAAGGACAGGTTGGGATATTTTGTATAATTGCAATTTTAAACAAAAATAAAATATTAAATGCATTGATAATGAGATGCTAGAAACAGTAATTAGTCTGAGAAAGGCATGCAAAGGCAAAGCGTATTTCAAAAGGTTTGAATTAGCTTGTGAAAAATTAATATAATTAAAATAAAAGGTTTGTGCACATGTAAATCCAGACCACACAAAATGTAATTGACACAAAAGGTGGTTACGTTAATTTTAAAAGGAGCGTAGTTGTCAGATAATTTAGCAAAGTACAGTGAGAATTATGAGGATAATATAATAGAAAAACTGCAAAGAACAATGCTAGAAGAAGGCAACAGAAGAGAAAAGATACTGACGCAAAAATGAACTAAAAAATCAGTGTATTTAAAAATAAAGTGAAATAGGGCAGAGCAGAGCAGTGACAATAGTAAATAAAAAAAGTTTGTATGTGCAACGCTATCGAACAATTTTAACTATAAGGTTAAGGTCAATAATTTAGATTTAAGAAAATTGTAAATATTCATTATGTACTCAAATTTACTTCCATTTGTAACCTTTCATGATCAGAATTAATGTCCATTAACATAAGAAAATCAATAGTAACTTAGCAATCTGATGCTATTTTGTTTGAAAAAAGAAGAACAATTGAATTAAAATTATCTGAAGTTTGTCGAATTTGTGCTCCAGATTTAAATACAATTTTATTTTTTTTTATTGTCAACGACTAACTATTTACAATCTGCTACTTAGCATTAAGTAAATTCTTTAAATGAAAAAATGACATGCAAAGTAATCATCCAGTGATGACACTTTCAGTTGCTTAACTAAATCAATAGAAATGCTTGCCTTAAACTATTACATATAAAATAGATCTTCCATAACAGAATGAAGGAAGTTTGGTATTATGTGTTCGCTGTCTAACAGTGTTAACTATATTGCTTATTAATTCTATATGGTAAATCTAGGGTATAATATCTCTTAAGTCTGCGATTGTCCTCACTATTGTTAAGTAGATTTAACGCTAGACTATTCGGATGCATTTGTAATTTCTTTATGTATTTTTCACTTACGCGCACTATTTCACTTTTTATTGTATTCATTTTAAGGTCGATGTTTATTTCAGCGTTGGTAATAAACTGTGGAGCGTTGGTGATGGTCCGTAATATCTTTGATTGGAATCTCTCTAGAATGGAATTTGTTCGAATTTGACGCTGTCCCCCATATTTGGATTCCGTAGAGCCAAACGGGTACAGACTTAGTTTCGTTTAATTTTATGTGCCGTTTATTAAACCATTCTTGTGCATGATCCAAACTGTTTTGCAGTTTTTGTACTGCCCTTATATTAATAAACGAGCATTTTACCATTCTAAAAGTATTGCATTTTATTGCATATGTGCCCATGTGTATGTGGGAGTGTTTGTGAGAGGTTCCACGAAGTAAAATATAAAATTCCCCAATCCTATCTGCGGCTGAGGTTCGGCAGCGAGCACATGAAAATTCCGAAGTTTGATTACGAGCAAATTAGCCATCGGGGCCAAGAGATCGGCACTGCAAGTGATCAACAGAGTCTGCAAGAACGTCCCAAGCAACGTCTGCACCTGGGGGAGTATCTCCAGCAGGAAATCCAAGCAGCATTACTACGAGCAGCTCCGAAGCCAGCATACGAGGTAGGATTAAGCCTGCAATTTGAGGGTGAGGTTTGGGATAATGCACCAAACTACGAGATCAAACCTTCCCGGAGAGGCCTAACGTATTCTCAAGGTCCCAGTTGCTTTGTGTTTTTCGGAAATTGCGTGGCGTCAGTAGATTGTGCCGGGTTTGGCAAGAATCGAAGCGTCCAGAAGCAATTGAAAAATCGGCGTACCTTCTACGTCAGAACAAGCAAGAGGCGGTGACGTCATCCTAAAAAACAAGCAAGGGGATGTGTTTTTATTAGTTGCCAAGCGGGAAAATTCAAATAACTTACATGACGCGTTTTTCACTGTATTTTTAGGAGTTTAAACGTTCAGATACTCTGTTTACACTGGCGACATTTTGTGTCATCTGTCAAATAGAGATTACTAATATTATCTGCTGAGAGCGAGCAAATGAGCTACTTCAAGTCAAATAACCTAAAATTTATGGCGATAGTTAAATTCTGACAATAGAGCTTGTATTTTTGCCGAGAGTTAGCTTGATTGATATTGCAATTAAAAAAATTGAAATAAGAGCATTTAACCATTTTATTGGTGTAATTAATTATTACATTTCAATTTTAACCAGCCGTAATTGACTGACAGGCAAAGTAAAACCACAGTACAAAAGTATTAAATCTGAGAATTGTGTGATACAAATTTGCCCTAATTTAACTTATAAAGTATCATTCAAAATAACAATCCAGGTAGGGGCTTTCATCGTAATATATATCACATTAAAATAATAACGTAAGTGCGTACATACGCCTGTAAAATATTGTTGTTAAAATTACTTAGCAATCTGACAAATTGAAAACACAACAACTATTAAAGTGTGTTGCAACTCAATATTAACGGTATGTCAATTATACAAAGTTTATACAGTATGTAAAAATACTCAAATAGTCGTTTCTAAAAGAAGTTTCTCTAGTATAAAGAATATTCTCATCTTTATAAACTGAAATTTCTTCACTATCCGTTCACTATGGTTTGGATAGAACATTTTCTTAGACGCTGCTGTTGTAACAAGCACGCAAGTTCTAATAATCTATGTTGGTGGTTACACCGTACAAACTAACACCAAAATCTGAATTCATGTAATATTTCGTTATTCTTGTCAAAAACTGGGCTATTTTCTGCAATACTTTTGACAAACTTTCTACATTTTTTCATGCAGGTATTCTACTTATACTCCATATATGTGTATAGTCATATTTATACTCATTCGGAGTCCCGTAATAATCTAGTGAGTTTACGTATGGTGATTCTTAAAAATGCAATTTTAAGGTAATAAATGACATTTCGTTTTGTAGGTTATCATGACATTTGCCAAATTCTAAAACAAGATTGCTAGGAGTTTTTTTCTCTTATACGAAATTAAACTGATTTTACATGTTAAAGAAAACATAACGTGTCGTAAAACGTAAATATAATAAAGATACGTCGGCTGCTACATTAAACGCCTGCTGAGTATATCAAATTTTAAGTCAGTTTGCCAATTTCTGTTCATGAATATTTAGTTATAGAACATATTGCTTGATTTTTGCTCTTTGAAGCCTATTTCCTTGCACCATCGATTTAGGGAAGAAACTGAATATGAACAATCGCCTACAGATTCTTCAACCAAGCATTTCTTTAGGCTTTCCATGGTTACAAATTCTTTAGCTACATACATTTAATACCATATAATCGAAAACTTTTAACCCCTAGAGGGCTTAGGATTTTTTTAAAATTTAATTTATGTTGGCAGTGATTAATAATATAACCTGTACAATTTTGACAGAATCACTCATTATTTCCAGGATGGTTAATACTGAACACAAGGTGGTGCTGTGTATGGAAAGTGCAGGAAATCGTTTTGAATAACTGTAGTTGTTTTTGTTACTAACATTTTTATGTATTCAACAAAAATGTTTGTATTTGTTAAAATGACATCCCTGATATAACCTTAAACTGACAGATATAAAATGCCAATGCGACTTTTATTACAAAGACTGCCAACAAAATGTTTTGACAAAATAATTCCACAGCCCTCTAGAGGGTAAACGTTTTCGATCATACTGTATATCGTGTCCCTGATGGAATTCTTGACTGTTTCGTCGACTTCTATTTTTGAATTCTTTACTTTCTGGCTCATATTTTCGGTAAATTGTGTTCTCCGAGATATTTAATGCAAGAGAAGCACGAACAACGTGTCTAAGGTACCTGGTACTCCGTATGCCTAGACCTTCTCCATTACAAACAAGCAAACTTACACGAAAAATATAATCTGACAGATTAGAAACGTACAATTTTAAAATTAATTTTATTAATCGACACGCCTTTTCTTGAATTTCTTCTCTTTCAGTTATTTTACTGAAGATGAACAGTAACAGACAGAAGTCACGTGACTCCGATTGGGTATTATTTTGACTATAGTTTCTTTTTGTAAACATACAAAGCAAACGTTGATAGTTCTTGTAACATTGCAAAACAATCCACAGCACTTTATCTATGTTTCATAGCAACAGCCCAATACGCGGTATATTTACTTAAATAGCGTTTCCACATTTTTGCTAATTTTAACGATTCTAAGAAAATGGAGCTGAGTATTCCAACACGATTTGTAAACATAACTCTATGCCCTTTAGGGAAATGGCGGTAGTAATATATTTTTTTATCACCCGTATAACCTTCAAACATTTCTCAATAACGCTGAGACTATATTGATTTGTGATCAGATTATCCCTTCTGCCTTGGTCCAAAAGTACACAAATAGCAGCAAAAAGAGCTATTAGTGACTAATCAGCAGATATTCACGTTTTTGTTGCCACCAACATTCCCTTTCATTCATCTTGTACGGCTTAAGTTCGCAGTGTACCATTTCACCAATATATTTTCAAGTAATCAGAACATATCAGTTTATAATGGAGGGTTTAATCGAAAATTTCTTGTACCAGGAATTATATTGTTTCTGGAGTTAAGTGTAATTCTATAAATCGTTCTACAGCCACGTCTTTCCCAATCCTAATTCAATTTAAGGCGATTTTCTCGAGAGCAATTTAATCAATTACTAAGTCTTTGTAAAAATCCTTTGGGCGGTTGCCTTTTATTCTGCGTGTGAGAAATAGCAGTAATGGCATTCGGAAATATCTTGATATAGTAATATTTTTCACTAGATCAGAGTATTTACTGAATAAATTAACATCTGTTGTGTAGACTTGTACATTTTAGGTGCTGTATAAAGGAAACGCACTGAAAAAATGCTATTCTTAAATTTCTTTTGAATGAAAATGCTTTATTGCTACACTGTAGTACCATTTATCCCCGTATACTGTTTGTTATAGTTAAAAAATTTATATACACAGAAAAATTATTTTCTATAATATACATTTCTGTACATATAAGAAGAGTACGAAAATACGTTCTGCGAATTACCCATTCGTTGCCTATGTGTTACAAAATTGTTTCGCATGTTGTTTATTAGGTATTTCGCCACCTTGATAAATTAAAAATAATATATTTCAAGTTTCGAAGAACAATCTGTCCTCATTATCAATGAATTAAAAATTAAAATTTTAAAATGAACAAGAAAAACTCAGCTTTTTTACTGGAACTGCAACGCCACCATGTATGTATAATCTGCATGTTCCAGTAAAATTTCTATTTTATCTAAATCTACCGAAAAACTCGATACGCATTCATTTATCCTTTGCCATATTGATGAATATAATTGTTCAACCAACACCAAAGAGGATGACTCAGCAGTGGAAAAGAACAACGCTGACAACGAAAGAATTAACTAATAGGAAAACTAAAAAGACTGAGGTATAGTGATTCTATAAAATCATTATCTGCATGAGTATACTATCCTTTTACATCTCTGTTGATCTTCTGTCTGTCTTGGCTTATTTGCCAGAGTGGGTCTCCTTATGTCCTTTATATGATATAACCACTAGTTTTTCTATGCGAGTTTTATTTCTGCGAATAACATGCCCAAAATACGCAAAATGGGTATTCGTAATATCTTTAAAAATTACCCATCTATATACAGATTGTCCGAAATCCGTTTTGAACATAGGAGATGAATGAGTGTGACAAGGAAGACATAAACAAAATGAGTAGCAGGACAAAGATAATGTAATCATGGATAGGTACATTTTTAAACTAAAATTAAGTCAATGAAACAAATAAACACTTCTGTCAAATATTTTATCTGTCATTAAGAGTATAAAGTGAGGTTTAAATAATTAAAATAATTATGTGAATAGTAAACAATAGTAGATTTAACTTCACTTTATACTCTTAATTTTTTATTTTATTTTTATTTTATTTCGCACTTAGCCAACAGCGGTTAGGCCAATTATATTATAGGCGTCGCTGTGCATTTATGGGGACTTCCAACTTCACTAACGACTATCATGATGTTGTTATGAGAGCCGGGACCAACTATTTCCGTGACAGCCGTATCACGAGACGCCGAGAGATGCAACCGTGGAACTCCCATCCAAGTTCTGACCAGAAAGAGCGTGGCTTAACTCTACTGATCGAACGTGGACGCTACACGCTACACCACCCAGGACCCTAATGACAGATAAAATATTTGACGGAAGTGTTTGTTTGTTTCATTGACTTAATTTTAGTTTAAAAATATACCTAGCCATGATTACATTCTATCTTTGTCCTGCTACTCATTTTGTTTATGTCTTCTCTGTCGCACTCATTAATTTCCTATGTTTAAAACGGATTTCGGACAATCTGTATATAAAAAGCAATGTTGATTTTTGTTTGTCCCGTATGCGGTCCTATACCATTCATCTGATTGAGATGAAACTTTGGTGAGTTGTTGTGCCCACGCCCGCGAAGGATTCTGTATTAGTGCAACCATTGTTTTCGGTGTGTGAATGCAGAATTTAATTGAATCAAGTACAAACAGCAACATTTTACTTCGTGTGTGACATAACAAGTGGTGTTGATTGTGAAATTTCAATTGCCGGTCGACATTAGATAATAGATACGGGGTACGCCACGCCATGTGTAAATGCGTTTATATGAACCGTAATTTTATTGAAAAAGAAGCATCAGAAAGAACAACAGGGCATGTAGTAACCCACATACTTGCTGCAAACTGAAGTCTTTATACTATTTGATCAACAGAATTCCTTCCCCCGTACAATATATTATGTTTTTACATACTCACTAACGTTTCCATATTGCATTTTAGAATAAACGCATTTACACATATTGCGCGTTATAATAAAATCCCTGTGTATAAAAATGAATGTTTCTTTGTTTGTCCCGTATGCGTTCCTATACCATTCATCCGATTGCGATGACACTTTCGTGAGTTGTTGTGCGCACGTCCGCGAAGGTTTCTGAACAACCATTTTACAATAGCTGGGGTTGAGATATTTCGATAAATTGTATTTTTTCTATAGCACATGTTAAAGTGTGCTTTTATCAACTCAAAACAAAAGGTCAAGTTTTACTTTAACAGCAAGGGTAGATAAAGTAGCACTTTAACATCAAGGATAGATAAAGTAATTTAATTTTCTAACTTTTGTTTAAATTACATATGACAGCTTCGTATTATCATAGCAACCCAATCTAGCTACTGACATTTTGAAATGTGATTGACTGTCATTATTTTCTTTGGAAATTGTTAAAAGTTCTTGCTATAGAAAAAAATATTGTATTATACACGACGATAAAGTTATTTCTATCCACTCTTGAATCATTAACGTCTCGACTTCGTCTCGACGTTAAACGATTCACTCGTGGATAAAATTTAACTTTATCGTCTTGTATAATAAATTACTATTATCCGCAAACGTCACAAAAGTGACAACTTATTTGTCTTTATTGACAAGGTAAAAGTGTCACTTTATCTGCCTAAGCAGATAAAATAGCAACTTTTGCGTACTTTATCTGCCTAAGCACACAAAATGGTTGCTCTCTTTCTTTCTTTCTATGTTTGTTCGCTATCTCCTCCGAAGATACGGGACCGATTAAATTGTATGATGGCTTAAAATTTTGCTAATTTTTAGACTTAGATCTAGGCTGGTTTGTATTTTCAAAAAAAGTACGAAAAAGTTTTAATTTAAAAAACCTTTAAGCAGCGGATCGGAGCATCTGTCGCCGTGGGTTATGGTGTGACAGCTGCTGTGGCCGTGTGCTATTAGCTCGGGTGATTCAGTATGTTCATATATCATTACAGTAGCGCGTTATCTGAACAACAGAGGTTGGGGCAGGGGAACAGTGCTCGCCTGAAATTTACCTGAATACGTTTGCGGATAAAATAGTATATGTTATTCGGGGTAAAAGTGACTTTATGTGGCTTAGCTGAATTATTTGCCTCACTAACGTTCGGCTAACTAAACTTCAGCTTCGCCACATAAAGTATCACTTTTACTCCTAATAACATAATCTACTATTATGGCCCGATTTGACTCATATTCAGAATATATGCTAGTTACGTGGAAAAAATTATTTTTACAAAAAATGGACCCGATGGGTGGCGCTGGAGTCTAGATATTTACGAAAATGTGTATTTATGGTCTGATTTGGCTCATATTCAGAAGATGTGTGTTAAAAAATATTATTTTTGGGCAGAACAACGTTTTCCTGGTCAGCTAGTCATTTATATTGATCTCTTGTAGTATCAACAGATTCGTTCTCCTAGCTATTCGTGGTATTAAAAGTATGTTGATTCAGCATCATAATTAGAACACATCTATTACTGTTTTTTAGACATTTTTCCACTATACATTAATAATGGGAGAAACAAAGACTATTCATATTTTGTTTGGTTTATAGTAGAATTTGTACCAACACCCTTTATTTATTTTTTCTACTTTATTGCCTATCTTAGATAGACGAAAAAGTATATTTTCTCAATTCCTCATTATGTAGTTTCCAATTTACAGTCGACTTCATTCATAATAATTCATAGATGTTAAACAGTCTTGAGGATAGTATTAAACATCCCTGCCTGACACCTCCATTAGTCTTGGAATATAGGAATGCCTCAGTTTAGATTCTAGTCATATTCTCATTTTTGTCAGAAATGTATTGGAGAAGCGAGATTAGACAGTTAGGCACACATATATAACTTAGCTGTGTGCAGTAATTCAATTGTCGGAAAGATGCGAACTTGAGGAGAGGTTAGTTACAGGGGACACCTCCATTAGTCTTGGAAGGTAGGAATGTCTCTGTTTAGATTCTAGTCATATTCTCATTCTTGTCAGAAATGTATTGGAGAAGCGAGATTAGATAGTTAGGCACACATATATAACTTAGCTGTGTGCAGTAATTCAATTGTCGGAAAGATGCGAACTTGAGGAGAGGTTAGTTACAGGGTCGCTGAGTGAAATCCTGGGCGGTCGTTGGCTTGGGAGCCGCCAAAAGTTAAGCGATGAAGACGGACTTGTAGATGGGACACGTCAAATCTAATCTAATCTAATGGGACACGTGTCTCAAATACAAAATCATAATGAAGAGCTCCCCGATATCCACGAAAAAAATTGAGTAAATTTTATACACGATCTAGGAAAGCTTCTCCCAGAGCTTTGTCGAAAGAAAGAACAACAGTAGTTAAAAGTATAGCTACGAGTAATCGTCGTGAATCCACAAGTCATGTTTCTCCAGGTCTCCGTTGGGATGCAGGATAGTTGCAGAATGATACATAGCGGAAAGATACGAGGGTTCCTTCAATGTATTCGACTACAAGTCGATATGCAATTCCACGACACTCGAAATTGGAATTGGAATTTCAGATGCATAGACTGCGTTTTGGAAAATTGGATATAACTAATAAATCATAAAATTGTCAAATCGGCAAGGTTGAGGGCTTTACCAGACATCTAAAATCACGGATTAATAACAATCATCAGCCCACAACCTATCTGCTTGAAGTGTTGAAGTCAATTCCCCGGATTCCAGCCCCAGCGCTGAAACCTTGGTGCTAGAAGAAGTTCGACGAGACGAATCACCGAATTCCTCTTCTCTGTGCTCGTCAAATGCAACGGCGGGGTAAATTTTCAAGCGGACGTAATAGCTACCAACATTTTAATAGCATCGCACATTTTCAATGTTGTAGAAGGACACTGTATGAGCAAAGTTCTTATTAGTTATTCCGACCTACTTTTTCTTCTTCTTATATGCCTTGTCTATTAGAGACAGGGACCATCTGGTTGAATTATTCGTGATCGGCTGTGACACGAAATGCATCTACATCCATGTTAAGGAGCCATGCCATTACAGCCTTGTTATTCCCACTCCTTTCTCTCCTCTTTTCTAACAGTAACACCCACTTTCTCTATTGTGTCGTCAACATATCATATATTATTTACTGTTTTGCCGTGCATTTTTATATCTTCGGCTTTTTCGCAGAGAAATTGTTACGGTATTAAAAGAACTTTACGACACCCACCCAAGGTGAGCATCGCACCACGGAATCAGTCCTGAAAAACTGGCACACTTGCCCTGAGATCGGTTCGAAATAGGCTAATAGGCCACGGCTGGAACGCTCAGGGAGTCGGGCGTGAGTCACACGATACGTTCTGGGCAAGCGTGTTGCGGCATGATATATATATAAGGTATGTCGAAATCATGAGGGCGCCACCAAGCCTGTCTTAACCCGGCTAACCGGGCCTGGACGGTTAGACGGGAGCGAAGCACGCAAAATACTCCGCCGATAGGATTACTCAAGAAATGCAAGGTCGAATAACAATTTCGGGATTGCCTTATGCAAGGATTGTAATTAGGTGTCAATCCGACCGCGACTACGCAGCTGTCTTACCCACCTGTACGATCAAAGCTCCCTCGTTCCGTCGCACAATACTCAGTACAATGAAGGGGGCGCTTATCTGAAACAGAACATGCACAAGTCGAAACAAAACAATAGTTCCCTTAGCTAACAAATCATGTATTGACTAACGGGTTACAATGGGGCAGCAGAGTGCGTCGCACTATATCTATAACTAGATTATAACTAAGGACACCAGCTGGCGCGACGCCTTATGCAACGAACAGCAAAGATCAAATTAGCACTCGCGACATGGACAGTCTGCGATTCTGAATGAATGTACAAATATGCCGGCGCGGCGCCTTATGCAGCGAACAGCAAAGATCAAATTAGCACTCGCGACATGGACAGTCATGACGACAGTGCCTGTAGGCACCAGAGATGTGACGGCTCGCTCGCGTTCACAGCGGTAATCAGTTCAAAGACACATACCTTAATATGTAGGCGGTTAGGGAGCCTGGTACAGTTGAGTTGCGACAGGCTGCAGTCTTAGGTGGCAGGTACCTTCGATGTTCGACGGCTATAGGGATGAGTGCACATCCGCCACAATGGCGACGTGAGACGCGTCAGGACGCGTACAACGGGACGACGAAAAATGGGCCACTTTCGTTCTGCGGGACAGATCCTCGTAGGTCGAGATGAAGGGGGCACGACCCCTTACTTACGGAAGCAGGAACTGGGCTCAAAAACACCCACGCTACGCCGAAGACAATTCGAAACTCACACTCACAACCACCACACAAGCGTTCTCTGCAACGGGCTGCGGTCAACTGCCACTTAAGGCGAAACCGTTTGTCACATACCTGCCGAAGCAGCACTCGACGGGAAAAAGGCTGACGCCCCCGCCTAGGGCGAGAGCGCCGCACGAACTCTCACACTATCCGACCTCTTACTTGATCGACGGCTCTCGGCTGAATGCCCAGAGGGAAGCGCTGGCACAGGTCACCTTGGTCGCGTCCCCACGTGACTAAACCTCGGCAGGCAATCGCAAGGCGATAAAATGAAACAAATTAATGCCGGCGTCATGATATCACGCCACAACGGCGTGTTTTCTAGAAGATTCGGAATTCTTGCGAGCGATACGCTCGGCTGCCAAAGCGCCATCAGAGGGGAGCTCCAACCGACGAGAAATGCTGCGCTTGGGGCCAAATATGTGCGAAATCATGATTCTGGAATTAGGCGATGGAGCCAAATAAAGAACTAAAAGGGTCTAACATACGGGCACGCTGCCCTAAAGCCTAGGTGGCTATTTAAAATACCAAAATGACCTGAATCAAATGTGCGGAAAGATTGAAAATGGTTTTGACATAGCAACAAGTTGCCCTAAAGGCGTGAAATGCGATTAAGCATCTACAACCGCAAAATGACTTAACACTCCCCTTACTTGAAAGAGAGTTCCCCGAAGTCTCTTATAAAACAACGAGGCATTTTGCGACAACGTAACGAGAACTCAAACGAAAACGCAACAACGAAAAACGAACAAAACAAAAAACATTCGATACGATAGAGTGCACCCCCAAAGGGATTACGCACACTGGCCACCAGATAGGGTGCAAAGGTTGGAAGAGAGAAGAGGAAGAAGAAAGACTGGATACGCCAGTAGAAAATACGTAAATTTTTTCGAAATCGGGTACAAACAAGTCTTACACCTGTGGACACTTCCGACCAACCGTTCCAAAAGAACACAGGGAGGGGGGGAGTATAGAAATGGAAGTCCAAAGTCCCACCCAAGGGTTACCTGAAGAGGGCACGCTGCGCGTTACGAGATCGGCGCATTGTGTGGATCCCACAACTGGTATGAGTACCCAAGAGAAGAGGATGAACCACCAAAGAAAAAGGGAAATGGTTGTGACAGAAACTGTCAAAAATAGTCATAATCAGTAATAGGAAAAACTCAGTCCACCGAAATCCTCAATCAATGCCGATGCCGGAGCCAAGTCGACTATTAAACCGCAAAGCGCGAGCTCGAAAGTGACTCCAACACCGAACACCAAAAGAAAATCCGGAAGAACCAAGTCTCCAAGGGTGTAGGCGTTCGATGACGCATGCCCAATAAATCCTTTTCAGAAATCCATGCGGCCCAAAGGGACTACCTTACTACGACAGGGTCCGCACGAAACAAAATGACCAGAAACACGCTCTCTTTATGTAATCCCACACAGGTGGTTGAAAATGGCGACGGCCAACGGTACGGTAAAAGAGCGTTAGGCCACGAAAACAACAGGGCATCACTACATAGAAAAACTCAAAAATCTGTTGAACACTCAAACACTATACACTTAAGAAGCCTTATGCGAACAACCGGGCCCTGGTGTCACACAAAGCTCAAAAGCTTCAACGAAACTGTTCACAAAGAACACGATACTTGACAACATGACGTCATCAGACAAAAAGGGTACGATAAATAACAACAAAACGTCAACAAGTACGAAGCATTCCGACCAGCGGTAAAAGCTCGTTAAATGCTAACGGTAAGTGTATAAAACACTGCGATAACTGTTAGGGGTGTCCATGAAGAAGTCGGTAAACAAAGTTGGGCGGTACATGATAATAATGAGTATAAGATAAAGGCCAACGAAAATAACTACACCAAACCAACTAAGAAGATGGCCTGAGGGACGTAATAACCGCACGAGCGAATCTCCCCAAGCGCACCAACAACAATCCACGACTGATCAACAAACCAAAACGCAGTGATGAAGCTGAAAATGAATTCCAACCTGCTCACCAAAAATCAACGCGGCACAACACCAAACGATAGCAAAAGAAAAATTGTCAAAATCGGTAATCATCAACGTCAAAATCGATAAACCTCGCTAACGTGAACGTCAAAATCGATAAACGTCAGTTCGGTACAACAAAAGTGTCAACTTAGCCCAAGGCTAAACAATGTAAACGACAGGGAATCGAAACTCCCAATTAAGCCTTCGAAAAGACTTAAAAAAACAAGGTCGGTACTTTCACTCAACAACTTCTGGTACTAAATCCGACTAATACGGGATAAAATCTGCACTAAATGCAACAAGAGATCTCGGTAGTATGAACTGGCTAAGAAAAACAAGAAACGACGGTAAAAATGACGAAAAAGATACTCAAAATATGAAAAGACATGGAAAAACACAAAAAGAAAACTCAAAAAGGCGATAAACAACAACAAAACACAAAACTACAAATAGAAAATAAGAAAAGACAAGAAAAAACATAAAGAAAACAAGAAAAGAAACGTAAAGACAAATGACAACTAATAAAAAACATATACACGGTCAAGAAAACTAATGAAAATACACTAAGAACAGGAAAAGACAAGAAAAGACATATAGAAAACAAAAGAAAACAGGAAAAGACAAATAGAAAACAAGAAAAGAAGCTCGGTAAAATATTCTACTAAGAAAAAAAACGGTTTACCAGTCCATACCACTTCGAAATGACGAAAAAAAAACATTTGTGACAACGATATAAATGACACAACAAGGCTAAGCAAAGCAAAGCCAGAAAGGCCTGAAAGGCCCCGCGTTGAGCGACAAAATTAAGACGCACAACGAAGGGGCTTAACGAGAAGACCAAAATCAGAAAAAACAAGGCCACACGTTGGGATAGCCAAAATTAGGCAGACAACGGGTGGCTTAATAAGAAAAACAAACATACAATGCCCCAGATGTTGGGCGCAAAAATTAGCCTGTTACGGTATTAAAAGAACTTTACGACACCCACCCAAGGTGAGCATCGCACCACGGAATCAGTCCTGAAAAACTGGCACACTTGCCCTGAGATCGGTTCGAAATAGGCTAATAGGCCACGGCTGGAACGCTCAGGGAGTCGGGCGTGAGTCACACGATACGTTCTGGGCAAGCGTGTTGCGGCATGATATATATATAGGGTATGTCGAAATCATGGGGGCGCCACCAAGCCTGTCTTAACCCGGCTAACCGGGCCTGGACGGTTAGACGGGAGCGAAGCACGCAAAATACTCCGCCGATAGGATTACTCAAGAAATGCAAGGTCGAATAACAATTTCGGGATTGCCTTATGCAAGGATTGTAATTAGGTGTCAATCCGACCGCGACTACGCAGCTGTCTTACCCACCTGTACGCTCAAAGCTCTCTCGTTCCGTCGCACAATACTCAGTACAATGAAGAGGGCGCTTATCTGAAACAGAACATGCACAAGTCGAAACAAAACAATAGTTCCCTTAGCTAACAAATCATGTATTGACTAACGGGTTACAATGGGGCAGCAGAGTGCGTCGCACTATATCTATAACTAGATTATAACTAAGGACACCAGCTGGCGCGACGCCTTATGCAACGAACAGCAAAGATCAAATTAGCACTCGCGACATGGACAGTCTGCGATTCTGAATGAATGTACAAATATGCCGGCGCGGCGCCTTATGCAGCGAACAGCAAAGATCAAATTAGCACTCGCGACATGGACAGTCATGACGACAGTGCCTGTAGGCACCAGAGATGTGACGGCTCGCTCGCGTTCACAGCGGTAATCAGTTCAAAGACACATACCTTAATATGTAGGCGGTTAGGGAGCCTGGTACAGTTGAGTTGCGACAGGCTGCAGTCTTAGGTGGCAGGTACCTTCGATGTTCGACGGCTATAGGGATGAGTGCACATCCGCCACAATGGCGACGTGAGACGCGTCAGGACGCGTACAACGGGACGACGAAAAATGGGCCACTTTCGTTCTGCGGGACAGATCCTCGTAGGTCGAGATGAAGGGGGCACGACCCCTTACTTACGGAAGCAGGAACTGGGCTCAAAAACACCCACGCTACGCCGAAGACAATTCGAAACTCACACTCACAACCACCACACAAGCGTTCTCTGCAACGGGCTGCGGTCAACTGCCACTTAAGGCGAAACCGTTTGTCACATACCTGCCGAAGCAGCACTCGACGGGAAAAAGGCTGACGCCCCCGCCTAGGGCGAGAGCGCCGCACGAACTCTCACACTATCCGACCTCTTACTTGATCGACGGCTCTCGGCTGAATGCCCAGAGGGAAGCGCTGGCACAGGTCACCTTGGTCGCGTCCCCACGTGACTAAACCTCGGCAGCCAATCGCAAGGCGATAAAATGAAACAAATTAATGCCGGCGTCATGATATCACGCCACAACGGCGTGTTTTCTAGAAGATTCGGAATTCTTGCGAGCGATACGCTCGGCTGCCAAAGCGCCATCAGAGGGGAGCTCCAATCGACGAGAAATGCTGCGCTTGGGGCCAAATATGTGCGAAATCATGATTCTGGAATTAGGCGATGGAGCCAAATAAAGAACTAAAAGGGTCTAGCATACGGGCACGCTGCCCTAAAGCCTAGGTGGCTATTTAAAATACCAAAATGACCTGAATCAAATGTGCGGAAAGATTGAAAATGATTTTGACATAGCAACAAGTTGCCCTAAAGGCGTGAAATGCGATTAAGCATCTACAACCGCAAAATGACTTAACAAAATGTATACCAGGAATATACATTGAGCAACGTTAGTTAAAATGCCTAACATATTTTTGTATGTCGTTTTTTGTACCACCATGTCTATTAAAAATTTTTTATTAGCCCGAAGTTTTTCCGTCAACGCCGATGTTTTAAAATGCGATTCGATCGAAAGCTTACTCGAAGTCGATAAAGAAAACTTATATGGCCGTTCCAAATTCTTAACATTTCATTAATAAAGCATTAATACAAAATAGTACTTCATTTGTTACTAGATGAATCTACAGGTGTTCACATTTTGATAGGTTAATGTCCAGCACCATTGATTTCATGCCACATTTGTGTAATGCAATTTAGATGCAAACCCAATCGTTTGTTCTCTCAACGCTAATGAAATGACGAGTTATAGTAACTTGTTCGATATCTAACAATTGTTGCCATTTACCTCTAGAGCAGCGTTATTCAACCGTTTTTATTCGCGTGTCCTGATATATTTATCTTTAGGTACCCCTAACGTCGTTGGTGTATAATTCATATGATTTAATTTGACAGATGCGCTTGTGTACATTTGGCCTCGAGTATCTTCTAGTCCACTTCTTGTCACTATGATAAAGAATGCTGCATAGTAGATGGAAACTAACCAGATACACGATTATTCATTTCAAATTTTTGCAGATACCTATAACCTGTATAGTCCACATAGTTGTTGGGCAAATATAACTACACAATTTGGATGGCTCGTGATAGGAGATAGAAAATTATAACTTGTGCAGCACATCGTCTAAGTGACATCAAGCACACTTTTGATGAACCCCATACCAATGAGACATGCTTTGTGTTCTTCGAAGCAGGCGTAATACTGTGTAGTTCTCTCATTCTATAAAATCTGCCATAATTCCCTACGGATAAATGTTCCGTCAGTTTTGCTTCGACTATTTGTCTCATATTTGTGAACCCCGTGCTATGATTTTGAAATTCCTAGTTTGTGGAGCACATCAACTATGTGGCATGAAGTTAACCGTACCATGCTGTGCCTGAATGCAGGTGCGACGGCTTGCTAGTTTTTTAAAGCATTCGCGTAGCTGCGCATTGTTGTCTTTGGCGGAGGACGCTTCGGTTATTTGATGTAGCCTTGCGCAGTGGGCTCGCGCGTCCTTAGATTTGCTACAGGGACTGGTGTGGTTCTCTTCGCTGTATTTGACGCACCTTGGAGCGGCGTGACAGCAGCGTTGCGAATGTCTGAACCTCTGACATCTATGGAATTTGCGATGGCGATCTTTCGGGACTCAACGGAGACGCGCAGGTTCAACACCTCCTTGATGTTGAAGTTCTTCTTGGTCTTGGTGGACTTCGACAGCTGTGAAAGCACAGCGGGATGAGTTTTTTGTTCATGCCGACGTGCATCCAGGACACGGACGAGTTTTCATAACTTCTCTGGCAGAAGTCTCCATTAATGTATTTGGATTCCAGCGGCTCCGGAATGCCCCTCATGCCAAACTTTCAGGGGCTTGTCCTCCGTTAATCGGTAGGTGTGGTAAGGCATTTGTTCCTCGAGAGCAACGCCGATATCTTTTGTTGCTCCTCGTAGGTCGCAGGATGAACGCTGATTCCCTCCGTGGTAGCTTTGACTTTCACAAAGCCGATCTTCGTTGTTATGAAATTAGCTGATGGGTAGACGCACTTGTCCTTGATATGGACGACGACCGGCGGTACACACTTGCGGGGCTGCTAGTGCGGGTGTTTTTTCCGTCTAACTTCTCCAGAATGTCAAAACTATTTTGCTGCTGGGTGCAGGGCTTCTGGGCTGGCGATGGCGGTGGGAGTTTGGCGGATTTTTTTCGCTGTCGACTAGCTTCAACAACGTCCACCTCCGTCAACAGCGGCGTACTGATGTTGCCGTTAGGGCAGCTGTGGCGGCCACTGAGGCCATCACGTGCACTTTGGACCGTTTGAGGACTTGACGCGTGCTATTGGACTTCGAACTTCAACTGCGACTGCGGTGGCTGGCTGCATGCGTCGTCTCCACACCATGGCTGGCTGATCTGGTTGTGGTATGTCTATGGTTGGGTCTTCTTCTTCTTCTTTTTCTTCTTCTTTCAGCCCACTATTGAGCATAGACCTCCTCTTTGATTCTCAAACTCTCTTCTCAAATTCTGTGCTGTGTTCGTCCATCTCAATCCTGCAACCCTCTTAATATCGTCGTACCAGTGTGCACGGTCTCCTCTATTTCTTTCTCTTGTTCATGGACTCCAGTATATAATTGCAGCGTTGCACCTGTTATCCGTTAAGCGTGCTCTCTCTCTCTCTCTTAAGTCGTTGTTCGCCTTTGAACGTCGTAATCTTTTTCTGCATAAAAAATGTGTTAATGTCCGCCATGCATCTCTGTCTTCTACTTGTTGCATGCATTGTTAGTAGAATGCCTGTAAAGTGTGGTACTTGATCTATAAAACGATTTGGTGAGTGACCACTTTTTAGTGCACCATCCTTCCGGATCATGTCACCGAAGAATTTTAAGATTTGTCTCTGAATGCTCCGCAGATATCGGTTATCCGTACCTATGTGAAGCTCTTGAAGAATTGATATGTTAGTAGGTGGCTCGACCCAGGGAATTCGGAGCATTCTTCTCCAACAGCTGTATTTATTGTCCAGGTCTCTGAAGCGGAAATACTAATGTTCGTACTAGCCTCATTTTTGTATTTTGCTTATCATGTGATCTTTCCACGTTGTTGTTAAACTTGTCATCGCTGTTTTGGCCATCCCGATTCTCCTTTTTATTTCTCCTTCACATTCGCCGTTGTTGGAAATACGTGCTCCGAGATAAATTACTTCATTTTTTGTTGGAATATCAGTAATTATCCTTTAGTGCCGTGGAACTATTCCTGCTCGATCTACGATCATTAGGTGACACTTAGAACGATTAATCTTTAAGCCGACCTCTGAGCTACATACTTCAATTCGTCGAAGGAGATCCGCCATTTATTCTTCTGTGCTGGCTAGCAGCGTTGTGTTGTCGCCGTATCGCAAATTTTATATTTGCTTCCCTCCAATCGATACGCCCCCACGCCAGTCCTCTGTAGCTTTTCGGTTTACCCATTCTCCGTATATGTTAAATAAAATAGGTGACAGCACACAACCCGGACGAACTCCTTGGTTGATAACAAATGGCTCAGAGAGTTCGTCATCTACTCTTGCGTAGGACTGGTTGAATACGTCAAGATTTCGTATCAGGCGGACAAGGTGTTCTGGTACAGCCATTTCTCCCAGGTTTGCCATAACGGGTCCCATGCTACGGTGTCAAAAGCTTTTGAATAATCCAGAAAGTCGAAAAGCCATTGGTCCCTTGGTCGAATTTTCATGATTTTATATATTGGAGGATTTTCATGGTTGGGTAGGTACCAATATTTATTGGCGCGGGAGAAAACACTTGCACGCTGCAAACTTCAGGGTGTGGTTTTCTGGAATGAACACAAAACACTATCACAGGATACAATATTGTCAGTACACGGATAAAATCTATTAGCACAACTCAAACTCTTGTGTGATAATAGTATTCTGAATCTATGCACCTACCATTAACGCAAGCGATGAAGAAAACGAAGACCTGTTCAGTTCGCTAGAAACTTTCATCGGAAATGTACCCAACTGAAAAGTCGTTTCGGCGTTGAGCTATTTTAACGCAAAAATCGAACTCACGGAATACGATGACCATCTATGCTACGTCATAGAAAGACTACTTCAATTTTAGTACAGGATGGAGTAATTAATTGTCGCTAATTTCTTAAACAGCAAGTGTACATTCCAATTCTTATCTGTTCGAGAAAATACTACCGGGTAGTGACTGCAGCTTTCGAACCACTCAAAACGTGCAAAAATTTAAGCTACCTCAGATAAAAAGCAGTGGACCTCAAAGTCGGACGAGAAACGTTTACAGTCATACGCGCTAAAGCTAATGAAATAAAACACAATTTAAGCTACACTGCTAGAAACCCAACCGATGTCAAAATCGAAAACTAGACAACCGTCGATATCTAACAACACATTCACATCAAGGCAAGGAGGAAAATAAACGCTGCCTGACTCGACAACGTAGAGCAGATAGATCGCTTCAAGCGAATTTTAATCTTAATTTGCAGTGGGCCAATATAACTCCTAACTTCTTTTAATAGTATGAAAAGACGAGTAAAATTGTGTCTTTAGGAAAACGGTGACCATTTTGAACAGCTTGTAAGTTTTTATTTTTTTGTATTTGTGAAACAAAAAAAAATCCAGTTTTAATGATTAACTACTTCTTATGATTTGTTTAACAATTTAGTAGTTTAGTTGTTACTGTTGTTTATATACAATGCAACTTAACCTCCTTGAACACAACAACACAACTGCAGGTTAGGTACCTACTAGCGCTTGTGTTAAGAAAGGCTATGTCTAAACGTTAGCCAATGGGTATGTAATCGGCTTACACGACATCGATGTCGCACTCTGTTTTTGGGCGTGCGACAACGTTGTCGCACACTGTGTGAAATGTAAGATTTTCAGAGCAGTCGTAGAAATATATTTTTACAATGATTTTTAAAATAGAGATTTTATATCTATCTGAATATTCCATCTCGGTATTTGAATAAAAAAGGAGTTATTTCCTGCCTTGCACGCTATGAGCATGAGCACACAAGAATCGAAGATGTACCGTATATAAAAGATTTTTTTAATACGCAGTAACTTAAACCACGACAGAACACTAAGTTATAATTATACTACTAATATTATATTATTACTAGTGATATTACTATTATTAGTTAATGCCAAATTATACTCCTGAAAATTTATTATATCGTGCTTTGTGAATGCGGGCAGAACTTACACTCGAACAAAAAAGCGTGTAAAACGTTCTACTGTGAAATGATTACTTGAAAAACGCGAAAATGTTAGTACATGCTTATCTGATGAATATGTGGAAGATAAAGGTCATCTCAGATACTACAATAGGTAGGTATTGAATTAAGAACTATATTTTTTTCAACGACTTACATCGAAAATAGATTTTTTCTACAGCCGTCAAAAAAACGTGACATTTATGCATGGCTATAGATATGCGAAGTTAAACTTTTTTATCCAACACCTCCATATAATAACACTATTATTATGTTGATTTTGCATAAGTAATGTCATATATTACTCACTAGTGAGAGAATATTCAAAAAGTCACTAGTGAGAGAATGTAGAAAGATACCATAAATAATAAAATTAGATGTAACACTAGGGCCCCCTTGGAGAGGAGCGGAGCCCCGAATGCCACTTTGAAGAGGGTCGGAGCCCCAAGGATTCCCTTTGAGAGGGTCGGAGCCCCGAGAGCTCTTTGGAGAGGGGCGGATCCCCGAGGGCCCCCTTCTTTGGTAAGGTAGCAGGTAGGGGGAGGCAGGGTCGGGGTCTGTAACAGAACGGAATGGCCCAACGTAATAGGCCTAAAGATGGTGGTAAATGGAATAGGGTAGACCGCGCAATAGCACGCGCAGCCCCGTTTATTTGTCAAATAAATTTTCAAAATGATTACCTACATGAACAATATATGGAGGTGTTGGATAAAATTTTGTATTAAACTCGTGTGGAATTACACATTAGTCACCTAAGAAAATTAGCCACTCGACCTAACGGTCTCGTGGCTAATATTTCTTGCGTGACTAATGTGTAACATTCCACACTCGTGTAATAAATAACTATTAACACCTGAAAAATAGTATATTACAGCCCGAGATGGGAAGTGTTTCATTACTGTTGAGAGATTAGTTAGCTATTATCTCGAGACTAAGGAAACTTCCTGTCGAGGTTTGTATACTATTTTATTCGCAATCACATTGTAATGTGTCAATTTCATGACATGACAACAGCTGGGAACTAGATGATTACTTGAAACTAGCCAGGAAATTATTACATACCCCGAAAAATATTACATACCTGAAGAGTGGGGTGTTTCCACGGTAACAAAACATTGAGTGGGTTGTTTTCATGGTAACAAAAATATTAGCTACATCAAGAGATCTGTTATTCAGAATTCAATTGTAGTTATTTTTAAAATTAGATGATTGCAAATAAAATAGTATACATACCACGGTGGAAAGTTTCATCCCTGTCTCGAGATAAAGTTAACCTCGACGCTACGCGTCTCGGTAAACTACCTAATCTCTCGACAGTAATCAAACACTTCCCACCTCGGTATGTAATATACTATTATTCGCAAACACTTTATTCTAAACAATAATTGGAAAAATTATTATATTATGATACGACAGGTTGTGACGCGCATGAATGGATCAACGAGATTCTCAGTGTCCATGCTTACTCATCGGTCGGGAATGTACTTCCCGCACTCACTTCCCGCACTTGAGCGGGAAGTGGGTGCGGGAAGCAGCGGGCTGAAATGTACGACTTCCCCCACTCAAATGAGGTCAGGAATGTTAACATTACATATATGGTTGCGAATAAATAATATTTATCTACGATCATGTAAAAAGTGCCTATTTTCTACACCGATATTAGTGTAAAAAGTTAACTTTTAGTACACTAGTGTTATAAAAATTTTATTGCACGCTAATGTCAATAAGAAATCTATGATACACTAATTTTAGTGCAAAAAGTTAACTTTTAGTACACTAGTGTTATAAAAATTTTATTGCACGTAAATTTAAAAAATACAAAAATACGTTTGAATGACATTTCTGCCTCGACCTAACGGTCTCGGCGAAAATTGACATTCCCACGCACCATAAAAAAACACTCATTTCGCGCACTTAATACAAAAATTACTATTTCTGTCATTTGACAACAGAAAATTGACATTCGCCGCTGAGTGAGCGTTTTCATTACTTTGCCGCTCGTCCAGCGGTTTAGGTTCCCGCGTGACCACGTCAGGATGTTGCCTTGACAACGTTCGCCATTTGTTTAAATAATCGCGCCACATGTCACAGACTACGCGAGTAATTTTAAATTGTCAATTAATTTTTTCAGTAAAATGAAATAATTAAAATTATTGACTATTACGTTTGTGCTTAAGCAATCTGATAAAATATGTCTATTACTTCATGGACGAAAGCTTATTGTTAATTTATACCTGCAGAAGACTTCTAGGAAATGACAGATTCTTGAATGTAGTATTTGGAGTTGTTATTAATGAATGCGGGTAGCAAGATTATCCTTATTATAAAATCCCACAGTCAAGTGCAGGCATGATGCGAAATTGATTTCGTTAGCTTTTCTTCCAGAACAGCAGTTAGTCTTCATTAACTAGAAATTAGGCTGTGTTAATATTTATAGAGCCAATACATATATTACTAACAACTAGAAAAAAAACTTGGATTTTACAGTGCTTTATATTATGTTCGTGTAGATGCAGTCGGTCAACCTACTCCCATTTTTAACACCTTTACGTCAATTTTTTTCCTACCGTACTGAAAATGATATATCAATTAACTAAAAACTTTATCATTTCAATAATCCCAATGCTCGTCAATGATGGCAAGTAATCAGAGACTCCAGTTGAATTACAATGGGCTAAAGAATCACAGATCGCTGTTAATATGGTTTGCTATAGAAGAGAGTATAAGGCATAATATTGGCATTGAGAATGTTATGAAAACGCACGTGGTCCACAATGAAACATTTTTAATGCCAAACAAGCAAATGTTTAGAAAAGAGTAGCAAAGGTATGTTGGGATGGAGCGGAGATAATTGTAAACCGCAACCTTTTGATAACATCTACCCACCATTGAGGCTGCGGCAATAAAAATTATAATAGCAAATGCTGGCACACTCAAACTACTTATATAAACTACCTAATAAATAACTGAAATGAAATAAAATCGAAAGAATCTTTACTAGCTGAGAATCGGCTATATTGGTCATACATTCAGAACATGTAACTAACCCAGGAAACCTTCAATGAAGCAGTCGCTCAAGTAATTATCAAAGCCACCATCCCAAATCGCTTATACTGGGTGATTCTTGACTTATACGCATAATTGCGAGGAATGATAGTTCGTGATGTTTAGTGATGGGTAATTGAAGAAAAGTGTAGTAAAGGTATTTTATTAACGGAGATAACGAATTAATTATGTAATGAAGTATCACAACAATTGTTCGAAGTGATTTCCTTCGTTTTCAATGAACACCTGAGCGCGTCGAATCCATGCTGCACCACACGTATGTACTGGACAACACGTAGAAAAGTTTTTTGACCGGGATGATATCTTTGAGGAAACCTTTGTGCATAAAGCCGAGTTGCAGCTACTGAATTTTGGTCTACTTCCCCGTAATTTAATACTATGTTCATGAGTTCTGCGTTGCTGATGTTAGGTGCCATAATTTTCTTTTACGAATAAAAGAAGCTTCAATTTGACAACTAGTGACGGAGAGTGGCAGGTACAATTCAAGGTAAATGCGATAATTTTATATTTTACTACTACTACACTCTCAATATAATTAATTCGTTATCTGCGTTAATAAAAAACGTTTACTACACTTTTTTTAATTACCCATCTCTACAAATCACGAACTATCAGTCCTCGCAATTATGCGTATAAGTCAAGAATCACCCTGTATAGATATTCAAATTGCCTTTTATTTTAATAAAAGCATATAATTAGGCCGATACGGCAAAGAACTCGCGATCTTGGCGCTCGACGTAACTAGTTAATACGAACTGTTCAGAGAAACTTAAACAAGTATATATTTTGATGTTACAATCACTACGTAGAAAATCTTAACATTGGAAATCCTAATATCTGAAGAACTATTGAACTAATAGACATTTTTCAACAACCGTTGATTATACCTACATTTCTAGTCAACGGTTATGTATATTCAGAAAACCAGAAAAATATGCAGTATTCCCCAACCATTTAAATAAATGATCAATACCACATAGAAGAAAATAGTCTGAATCATATTGAACAAGTCGCAGTCGAAAATAAAAAGGTATGTTAAAACATTGAACCGAGAAATTTCCCGAACCGATGTGATAACAAATGTGCTTCTCATAATTTCAATGCTCAAGGCATGCCTAAGAACAGTGTAGTTTTCAGAAGCATGGAGAGAAGAACGCATTTTAATGTTTCACGGACAACCCGGAAAAATCGTCCACCGATCCAATAAGCTTACTGTCTACCATCTCCAATGGAATAAATTTAGAATAAATTATTATCAGCACTCTCTCATTCAATATGTCAATAACAACCATTTAATACCATAACTTTTTTGGATTTAAAAGTGATTATTTCCTTCATATCCATAATAATGCGTAATCACTATGGTTTCTGTCAGTTTAATAATGACAAAAATTCAAACGTCACAATTTAACCGCGGTTAAATTTATGTCAAAATTTAATCGCTTGTGCATAATTTTAACATGATTATTAAAGGTGCTTTACCAACTGAATTTTATCTATTTATTCAGGAAATAATCACGTCGAACATCCCGCGTGCATGTAAACTAGCCTGAATAAATTTTGACGATTTTCTGTCAGAATGTTTTGCTCTGAAGAAATATATCTCGTAAATTTTCCGCTTCAAAATCCCTCGTGCTGCGCACTCGGGATTCTTGTTGAGCGGCAAATTTACTTGACAAATTTCTTAGCAAAACATTCTGACAGAAAACGTCAAATTTAATCGGCTATTTTAATGCACTTGGGATATTACTGTTGAATATTTTACCAATCAACCAAATTTACGTCTGAGAACATTTGAAAGCAAGACGTATATTTTATGACATTTGCAAAAAGCTTCCATCGTGTTTATCTAAACGGATTCATACAAAAAATGTTAAAAATGAGGCATGCGCATGTCTTCATATTTATTACATGTCGTTCAGTTATTTTTATCAAACACAACTTTCGAATTGAGAATATATAATGGTATACTTCTTCAATCCGGTAGATAAGCGTTTGAGTTCCATAAGGATCGATATTGGGATCAACATTCTTTAATATATTTGCCATCGACAATCGAAATCCCCACTAGTTATGTTCAACGGCTATACAGCGATATCACAGAAAACCAATATATTCATCAAGCAGTATATAATTTACTAAAAGGTATTGATCAATTAAATAATTGGTTCATTCAAACGCTGATGCGTTAAAAAAAACATTGATAAATGTAAATGCAAGATGTTTATCTTTTGTAGGCCGCCAAATCTACCTAATACAAATATTGATAATACTTCAGTACGAATCTCATACCAATTCATTTGGATTTTCTACATTAATAAAAAACATCTACAGAATCCCATGTATGACTAAGCATTCTGTATACAATTTTGAAAAAAAAGTTTTCCACTGCATAGCCACCAATATCCAGTAATGATTGTAACATAGGGTAAAGGAACATAAACAAATTACAGGTCTTATAGGACGAAGTGTTACTCACTAACTAACACTGAGGGGTACGTAAGGGATTTGCAGATACTCTATGAAACAGGAATTCTTAATTACATACATTACACATGTAATTGATTCTAAGTCATATTTTTCAGTAATTCTGTTGTATATCAAAATAACCGAATTGTGAGAAGTTGAGTGGAATTACGAGAACACAAATTTTATAAAATAATGGAAAGTTCAAAATACGTTACAAAATTACATTTAATATGAACTGTATACGACCGAGGTGTCAACGAGTGCGTGTAGTATTTTGATAGAGTGGAAAATAAAAGTGGCTATAATGCGCGTTCAAGAAAAACATCTGTCATAAACAGCGTAAAATGCAGGTATTAACACAAATGTAAGATCATTTCTTTAAAAACATAAACATATTTACTTTTTATGGTTTGTGTTTACGAAATTATGGATACATTTATGGAATTACAGTAATTAGTTATAACACAAACTATTTCAAATAACATAAGTATTAACATGGTAAGCGTGCTAAAGCACAAATCTATTTTTTTTTGTCTTACTAAAATAGCGAACTGAAATAATGAAAAACATTGTCGTTATTATAAAAAATATATGAAAAATTGCTGTGTGCTGTTATCATTGCGTCACCTAGTCGGTTTTTAAGGTGACGCATCAAACAAAATACTACAAAAGTTTATTATATTGGTTCTTAAGCTGCACGCGTCTTATTTGACCTCTAGAAATAAGCAAAATATATTTTAATATAAAGGGTCGCTATTATGTATGTAAGGGACCAAAACTGCCCTGGTCAAACGGTTTGAGATATGTTTTTCCTATTTGGTATATGTTAATTTGAGGATATTTTGCATATTTTGAAGTCGAGAATAGTATATTGTATGTTAAGAGCTGAAAGTGCATTCTTGCCGCTTGCGCATGAATATTGCTGGTTGAGGCAAAGCCGAAACCAGCAATCATGCAAAAGTGGCAAGCGCACTTTTAGCTCGAAACATACATACTATTTTTTCGACGACTGAGCATATTATTAAAGGAAAATATCAAATTTCATTTTATTGCAAATATTAATTGACAATCAAGTTAACATTACTCGCACAGTCTATTAGACATGTGACGCGATTATTTCGACAAATGACGGGCATTGTCAAGGAAACATTCGGACGTGGCAACTTATTTAGTTCACGCGGAAACCCAAAACGCTCGGCGAGCGGCAAAGTGATGAAAACGCACGCTCAGCGGCAAATGTCAACTTTCTGTTGTCAAATGACAGTGAGAAAAATCTACTTTCGATGTCAGTCGTCGAAAACAACTGTTTTTACATAGTTTTGTTATGGCGGCCGTCATATAAATTTTTTTTTAAATAGCAACCTAGGCTGTGTGATTCATCAATAGAAAGTTTATTTTTATCTCTTTTCAGAAATATTACACATGTATAGACTGTAATATATCTCCAGCCCACTTGAGGTGCCAAAATTGTAATATAATTCCTTCTCGCGGTGTTATTTGTATTAATGTCAAACTCCAAGTTGTTAGTCAAAATGTAATAACTCTACCTTTTGAGCATTATTTCATATCAAATGAAATATACCTTTTTACTAATTATTAAAAGAGAAATACTATCAGGTACAGTGCACGTATGTACTTACCTTACTTCTTAATGCAATAAATAGGAATTGACGTAACTCTTAAATCAATTTGACATTAAAAATTATGTCATGTGATTATTATCTTTTAAGCCTCGACTAGTCAGTTCTACAAGTAATAAGACTCATAATTCCCAGCTGAATGGGTTAATCTTCAACTAACAACTTTCTCTAATAGTTAAATACGGAATTACCTTTAAAATAGAATAACTATTTGATTTTATGAATCAAATACAAGTTTGAGGCACTTCACAAAGTTAAATTCACAGGTGCAGTTTGTTAGTAGCACATTGAAGTTTAATCTGACATTACAAAATAAGATACATATTGTCAAAAATACTTTAATCAAATGTTAAATTTATCCAAAGTTGATTAAATGAGAATTCTAAAAATAACCTAATTCCAAGATGTGTAAATTTCAAAATGTAATTGTCGAAAAACGTCGAGTACTCGAATCACTATTGAATTTAGAAAAAGAATTTTTCTAAATATAATTACAATAGCTTTACGATTTGCCTCACCAAACTTGCTTTATAATTTCAAATATTTTGTAAGAAATGGGCACTAACGTTCTGAATGTTTATCTTGTACCTGAATGCTCTATTTCAGCTCCTAACTGAATAAATTGTAGTCAGCAAACACCTCCTTTGGTTGTTCCCGACCAAATCAAACCTTGTCGTAGCTCTTTGAAAACTTTACTGCTTGGATAGACCGTTCAACAGCATACCACAACACTCACTTTCACTGTTTTTACTGGCTTCGTAGTAATATACCACGTTAAATGGAATCAAATAATCTTGAATTATGTATTTGAGTAATATTTGTGAAGTGAAGTCAAATTTGATCGTAGAGAATACTATATTACTAGAACGTATCAAATCACCAATTATTATTTTTCACAATTAATGGAAATTTAACCCTGACTATTTCTCGTAGATTATGAATTGAAGTTATTTTGTTACTACTAAATATCAACAACCTTCTGGTTGCCCTTACAACCCCACCAGTTAAAACATACAACTGTTACATCACATGATACCCATTAGATATCTGGATATAATTATTTCAATTAAATGTATCGTACATACGGTATGCTGCATTATAAGGCGTACATAAGAAAATAACGCAGATAAATAAAGAAAAAACATTTGAGGCATAATTAATTGATCGCTGTAAATTTAGTGAAATCCATTGCATTAACAAAACGTCATAATCATAAATAAACAAAACACAAACAGTAATTAAAATTTGGGATAACAAATAACATTTCTTAAATACAAATAAAAACAACATTATTAGTTAACAGTAGTTAAGAGAGGAGATGTTCAAATTGCTGCCCATTTAAGTTTTAGCAATAATGAATGCGCTTTTTAAAATTGTCTAAAGGGTCATGCAAAGAATTGCGAGAAATAGCAGCCATTTCAGAACGAATCCAATTTTTCGTCTAAATTGTCAGGTCTATTTAAATTAACCAGACTTTTTAAACGGCACCACAAAAAATCTTAAGGAGACAGATCCGGTAACTGAGCGAGCCACTCCACGGTTCCTCTTCTCCCGATCCAACGCAGATCAAAAATGTAGCTTAAATTTTAATTACGCACTGCAAGTTCTAGTTGGGAGACGCACCATCCTGCTGAAACCAGATGTTTTCGTTGACTGCATTTGGGTTATCATGATTTGGAAAGAGTTCTGTAATTTGAGGAATAATATTTTCCCACAGCATTTGAAGATATCTTTCCGACGTAAGGTTGCCTGCAATGAAAAATGGTTAATGTTGTGACCACCAATACCAGCCCACACGTTAACTTTCCGGGGTCGCTAGTTGTAAACTTCTTCCATCCAATGGGGGTTGGTGTCAGACCAGTATCTACAGTGGTGCCTGTTTACAGATCCATTTAAACGAAAAGTAGCTTTATCCGAGAATACAACTGAATTGGAAAGACTGTAGTTTTTAGAAATAACTTCCATGGCCCAATCACAAAACTGGAGCCTTCTGTCGAAATCTTCTGCCAATTCCTGTACTAAATGTAGTTTGTAATGGTAATTTACAGTGCAATGGAAACTTTATATCTAATGTATTTTCTGTCTATAAACTTGAGTATGTTTCAGATCTGGCAATCTGAACACCCTATGGTAATATTAAATAAATGAGCAAAGCAAGCAAATAAAAATTATATAGGCAACAGCCTTACGTTAGTTTTTCGCTTCATTACACATTCAGACAAAAGTTGTGTCTTTATTTGCTGTGGTAACCATTGATTGAATGGATGCTTTGGATGTAGTTGACGATGCTGATTTCGGAATGGCGTGCTGTTTTCTGATAAAGCATCGCATGATGAGGTTAGCGCCATATGCTGCAGCCATTTCTGTAGTAGCACTGTATACTCGATTCGTGTCGCAAACAATTGAAATAAAGTTTCTTGTTTGTAACCAACTGAATTCTTGCAGCCACTGACAATCTTTGGAATTGATTGCAATTGGTGATGTGATGTTTTTGACATATTCTGCACTTGACGGGTTAATTGGCGGAAGTTTTCGGTGGTAGCTCTTGCTTAGAATTTTGTGTTGATTGAATACAATGATTGGAATGAATCTTACAAAAAGTCATTATCTTTTGGCAGTCTTGTATTTGGTTGGGTTGTTACAGCGACTGATCATATAATTGGTTCGTATCTGGATCCTATTTGCGAGTGACGATGTGATTGAACCACGGCCCCCAATTGTCAATCGGAAGTTTTTATAGCTACTGAACACTCCATGATGATGTAGTGCAGTTTCGTGAGCTCATGTGCTAATTTGTGAAGGAGAGCGAGCATATCTCAGATTGTTTTATATTAGTCGATTACCTCTTCTGAAACACATTCAAGGCGGCGTCATAATTTACTTCTGTAATTGCCAATCTTTAAATTATTTTACTTGATTCCTCTTTGACGCGTGTTTTTTAATTCATTTTTGTTACGTCGTCTAATTAATGGTTATCACGGACCAGCTCCGTGTACAGATCTTTGAAGGTGACCCAATCTTCATAATTTCCGCAAAAGATGGGCAGCTTTAGCTGTGGGAGAACTGTAGATTATTGTTTCTGTAGCCATTTATAGAACAGGCATCTTTGCATACTTTGTATTTTTAACATATGCTTGGGTGAATTGGTTTTCATCGATGACGATCTTTTTTGCGATCTTTTTCTGTGATACCATTCCATTGATTCTTGATTATTGCTCGAAAATAAACGAATGCTTGGGTTTCCCTCCTTGATTATTTCTCTGGCATTGACCACGACGTTCTGGCATGCCAAATTGCTGTCTTCTTACCCGCTTTGATTGCACGGAGTCTTCTTCTGATACCCTTGGTTGACCATCTTGGGATTTGTTTTGGACTTCCATTGCCCTCGGGTGGATTTGCAAATATCTTCTTACCTCTTTGTAGATTTGCTCTAAGTTCTTATTGGTGAACTGTGGGTTGGGATGTTCAGCTCGCTTATGTTCTCATGATTTTTCTCCATGCTGCTCCATAATTCCTTCAGTACCACATAACTTTTTTCTTTTTGTTTTTATTTTCTGATTCTTTTTTTTTAAATTTCTTTCACTAAGTTCTTCTACCATTTCGCCTTGAAACCGCTTTTGGGGTGCAAACGTCACTTACATTAAGTTTTTGTGATTTAAACCCAGATAACTAGAATTGCTCTCTTTACTATATGAAGTTTTCTTTTTTTTTGTAATGAACCCATTTAAAATTTTATACCGTTGAAAACACATTAAAACTTACCAAAAAAATAAATTAAAAAATATATAGGTTGTCAAAAAATTATAACCTCATCAGATTTAAAACAAATGATATAAAAATCTGGATTCGGTCGCTGGCCTCATAGACGTGTGGATGTGTGTCTGTGGCGCGCGTGTTATCTATGTATGCACTCGCTTGCCAGTGACCCGCATTATTTAGTAAGTTTATTTTATTTACTTTAAATATGTTTCGATTTCAACAACCAATCAGCAACAAATTACAATTTCCCAATAACAATTATTGCATGCAAACCTACCACTAATGCCTAGCAATAATTAGCACATGCAACAATTATTAAGACAAACAGATGTTCCCTACGTATGTTATACTAATCACATTCCCCAGCCCATGCACTGCCCACCATTGAATCCTTATAACCAGGATTCAGCACCTAAAACCGAAATAAACGATGACCAACTCCAAACGAGCTCTCACGACTGGCACGTAGTGAAAAAGAGAAAAAGATGTCTACCTTCCCCTGATAATAACCTCGAATTGCAAAGCCAAATCAACGATAACAACAGATTTAATTTATTAAATGACCTACACGAAGATACCGTTATGGAAACAACGAGAGAGCAGCCACGAACTGCAGTTAACACACCCCCTCCAGTGTATATACAAGGAGTAGAAAATTATACCGCAATGATTATAAACCTGACACAATTATTAGAAACTGAACAATACTACTCAAAAACACTAGCAAAAACGTCGTTAAGATAAATACTAATAACTCTGAAACATATCGAAAACTTGTCAGACATCTTGATGACGAGAAAATTATTTATTTTTCTCGTCATGAACAAAATTATTTTACATACATATCAGATTAAGGAAGAAAAAGCATTTAGAGTAGTAATTAGAAACCTTCATCCAACAGTCGATGTCGAGATAATAAAAGAAGAACTGAAAGCGGAAGGACGTATCGTACGCAATTTAATAAATATAAGACACAGGGTAGACAAGACACCACTTTCTTTATTCTTTGTAGACCTTGAGTCTGTCAGTAACAACAAAGAGATATGCGAACTTAAATCTCTATTAAATCTGATCCTTACAGTCGAACCACCAAGGAAACAACCAATACAATCCAGCGTACTCGGTGTCGAGCATACGGACACAGCAAAACTTACTGCAGAAACCATACGCGTGCGTCAAATGTGGTGGTCACCATAACACGGTGACATGTACAAAGTCAAAAAACACTCCTGCTACATGTGCATTGTGCAATGGAGCCCACCCAGCAAACTATAAAGGATGCTCTGTCTACCAAAAACTTCAGTCTAAAAGAGAAAACAACAGCACCATCTCTAGAATTCAAGTACCACAAAATCCAAAGACGGCCGCAATTTGACCAAACATAAACAGGGCGAACAGGTTCCGAACTAGCTATGCCGCAGCCGTTGTTGGACTACAACACATCAGACATTCAGAAAATGATGCTCAATCTACTCACAAGCCTGATAACCAAAATCTTCCAATAATGGATACACTAAGAATAGTCGTATGGAACGCAAAGGACTTTTACAACGCCGTTTAGAAGTAGAAGCGTTTATAAACACCCAAAAAGTCAATTTGACTTGACTGACTACAACTTCCTCAACATCCACAACTACAAAACTTATTACGCCTGGCACCCCGACAACACAGCTCATGCTTTAACCGCAATTATGATCAACAATAAATGATCACACTATGAAATGGGGAAGTTGGAGTTGGTGACATAATAGTGTCAGCAGTATACTGTCCTCCCCGACATTTAATAACTCAAAACAATTTGAAGGCTTCTTCAATACTCTAGGAGGCAGATTTATAGCAGGTGGCGATTTTAATTCCAAACACCCCTTATGGGGTTCCAGATTAATTAACCCAAAGGGAAGGCAATTATATAAAATCATCTCAGATAACGACTATAATGCAGTAGCCACAGGTAAACCCACCTATTGGCCAAGCGTACCGAATAAACTGATGCACAAAAAAATTCTCGCCTAACTACATTGATGTTGCTGATTGGTACGATCTAAATTCGGATCACTCTGCTATAATATGCACGTTAAGTACCTGCATAATCAACAAACTGCAAGATCCAGCCTACACAACAATATTACGGAGTAGAAGATTTTTCGAAAATATATCGAGGAACGCCTATCGGTTCCAGCAGTATTTAACACTTCAAATGAAATTGAGACAGCAAACAAATAACTAACACAAACCTTACAGTATGCTTCTTGCACAGCTACGCTTATAAAACTACAGCACAAATGTAACAAAAACGCTAATAACTACTTCTTAAAAATTAGACAAAGGATCAGCGGTAAAAGAACAGCAAGACGGATCTGGCAAAACAAGACACCCAAGAGACAAAGACAAACTGAACACCTTTTCCACACAACTAAAAATATTAATAAAAGAACAGAAAAATGAAACGTCTACTGACTACGTGGGAAGCTTATCCCCCCGTCACCACGATGGCTACTCCCTATGACGAGGAACTAGGAATTTGAAGAAACCTATCATCACTCTCTCTCCTATTCGCAAAAATGATGGCTCTTTGGCCCGCTGTGACGGAGAAAAAGCGGTTGTATTCGGCGAACACTTAGATGCAACTTTTCAACCGCACGAATCAGACAGAACTCCACAAGATGACTATAAAATTCTCTCAAATCACCATTTCAACTCCACTTGTCCATTAAACATTGTACACACAACGAAGTACACACAGAAATTAAAAATTGGCAAAGCACCGGGATACGACCTAATTGCATCCGAGTTACTCCGGCAACTACCAAGTAAAGGGATAGCAGCTATAACATGGATATATAATGCGATCCTAAGAACCCAATACTTTCCAATTTAATGGAAATATGCTGAAGTTATTGTCTTTCAAAAGCCAGGCAAGCCAGCTCAATCACTAGCTTCTTACAGACCCACATCGCTGTTACCGCTCCTCTCTAAACTCTTTGAGCGAATTCTACTAAGAAGACTCGAATCTATTATAGAAGAGCTGCATTTAATCCCTGAAAATCAATTGGGTTTCCGTAGAAAATACTCAACATTGGAACAAGTCCATAGGATAGTGGATAACGTAGAAAAAGATTTTGAGGAAAAACGGTTGCGCCTAGCAGTAGTCTTAGACGTGGGCCAAGCTTTTGATCGAGTCTGGCACCCTGGCCTGCTATTTAGAATCAACAAAACCATACTGTAACAGTACTATTTGCTCTACAGTCGTACCTAGAAAACAGATACTTCCAAGTTAAAGTAAACGACAGCCATTCACCAATCTACCCAGTCGAGGCAGGTGTACGGCAAGGTAGTGTATTGGGACCAACATTATACCAGTTGTTTACGGCAGACTTACCTGTTACCGACAATGTTGTATTTGCTACGTTTGCGGACGACACGGTTGTATTATCTTCACACTTAGATCCACTTCAAGCATCATTATACGAGGGGTATTGATATCTAGTTAGCCTAGGCCACTTTCCTTGAACAAAACAAAATATTGTTATCGTGGCAACAACAATGACTTATTAAATGAGTCACTGTGAAATTTTACTTGAAGAAGTTGCTGCTCAATAAAATTTAAAAGAAAGTATGTCTAGAGTTAGAGAGAGTTAGAGTATCGAGCCATCATTAAGTATCTGTATCTAAAGGGGTTAAGGTGTAAGCAGATTTACGAAGATAAGCTTAATACATCAGTGCCCTTCTTAAGCAACTGTGAAAAATTCAATCTGTGCCCGTTTTGAACAAGATCCAGACTTTTTGAAACGTGTTGTGACATGAATGAAACTTAGGTTTATTTATTTTCCGAATCTAGCCCCCTCGGATTTTCTATTCCCTCAATTGAAAAAAACCTAAAAGAACAAAAATGTTTGTGCAACGAAGAGGTAATAGAAGCTGTGGAAGGTTGGTTTGCTGAGCAAGAAGACTATTTTTTAAGGTTTAGAGGCGTTGGAGGACCGCTGTAAAAAGTGTATTAATTTAAGACGAGACTACTTTGAATAATAATATATTTTGAGTTCCAAATTTTAGTTGTTTCAATAGTAGGCTAAGAACATACCAATAGCCCCTCGTATCTACAAAATGCTCTGGAAGCTTTAGAGAATTGGACATGGACACAGACCTGACGCATCAAAATTAAAAAATTAACAAATCAGCATCTGTGGTTTTCACCCTCCGCAAGGTTGATCCGCCCCCTATAACCTTTCACGGTACCAACATACCACACAAATATCTCGGTATACATTTAGACAGCAAACTTACCTGGAGAAAACATACAACCCAAGCGAAAAGAATTAGACATCCGCGTGAAGAAGATGTTCTGGCTCCTCGGACAGATATCCCAGCTCAGTTTAACAAACAAGGTGTTGTTATATAAAACCATGTTAGTGCCTATATGCACATATGGGATCTAGTTTGGTCTAGAATGGTATGTAAACAACCGCACATTACATAACGATCTGATGATCAAATGGATTAAAGATGTCATCAAAGATCGCTGCAGCAGATACAACGACTGGATTAATGATCACCCTAGTGTTTTAGTGACAGACTTATTAAATAATGCAAACGCAGTTTGACACCTGAAACGGATAAAGTTTAGTGTCTTAACGAATTAATAATATAAGACTTGTATAAGTACGTTATATAATGACAGGAGGCCACTCTTGGTGTTCCTCCCCATATGTTATATACATCAACTCATTTGCTTGTTAATCTAGTTAGATTAGTTGTAAATATGCAGTTATTAAAACAAAATAATAAAAATTTAAAAATAATTTTAAAATACGCGCTCCAATTTAAATCGGTACCTCTTCTAGATTTTTTTCCAAAACCGAAGAGTAACGGAGTTACAGAATTTATGAGCTACATAACTTCCACACTGTATACTACTCAACAATGATAAACTTATGATAGGTTAAGCCTACGTTAGCACGGCTGCTAAGGCTAGTGTGAAGAGTTTCAATGATAGTGGGTTTCCTTTATAATTATGTTATTATCCACGTTTTCTGATAAACTATTAACGATGTTAGGTATAACGATTAAACTACATAATCCTAGGAATTCCGCCAATTTTACATATAATTTTTAAGGTAATATTGCTTTAAAGATTTAGGTGTGAATTGAACGTAATATTATGAAGAGCTCATTAATAATCTCAGAACTGACATCTCGAAATTTAAATGGAATCCTCCGTAATTCTAGTTAAACGGCCCGTGAAAATAAAACGAAATTTTCTCTAAATCTGATTTCCGCTAATAACCAAAACTAATTCAGGCCTGCCTATATGAACTGACAACGAGTATAAAATGCTTGTTAATGTAGCGTAAACGAACGCTTCTTCCGGACCGGCGTAAAATTAGATTTATATGCGATAAAATCCTTAATAAGTACCCGTTAGTGTAGATATGAAATGCATAGATGCCTAGTGTTCCAGGATAAATCAGCGAAAAGGCAACGGGAAGAAGGAAACGCTTACTCTAATATATGGGCTCTCGTTAGAGAAATCTGCAATTACTTCACGCTGGCTGATACACCCAAACTGCTCTTTAGAGCAGATTCGCAGCTTCGGCTTGAAGGGCTTAACCCAGTCCAGAAATAGCCATTGATTATGTGCTTTACTTCAAGACGAAGAGTTTCTAAGTATAATGTCCTTAGCTCCGCCTGACTGCTTAACAAGGGGTTGCAGCAATTTCCTGACAAAATTGGACAATGGGGTTACATAAATTACGCCTAAAAATCAGGATGTTGTTTATATCAAAACAAGTTGTTTTCGATAGAATAATCTTGTTGGTAAGAATGAAATCTGGAAACAGAGAATGAAGCGATACTTAACTGATGTTAAAAATCTCTTGTCACACTTTTTAATAATGCAAATTAAGTAAAATGCGGTCTAAACACACAATTAATTAAAAAATGTTATTCAAAATATTCTGAAATTATTCACGGAACTTTCCTCGCCCGAATTTGATCAATATTCAAATAAAAAAAATGTTATCCACTAGAATTCGAACTTCGTGCTTTGAGGCGAATATTGGCAGCTAGTGTCTTATCCGACGCTAGAATAACTGCGCCACGGGCCTGTTTCAATTGGACGAGCTTCTGCTGCGTTATAAAGCTCCATACTATTCTGTCCCATTTGTAATCTTTACCCTGTATCTGTTAGGTCCCATTTTCGCCAATGGTAAAGCCTGAGTTAGGTGAAAATTATGATTTTTATTTTTTTGCAGATAAAACTTCTCTCGTCTTTTAAACGAGGAAAGTTAAAATGTAGGCGTAATCCAAGTGGACGAGTTTCTCCTGCGTTATAAAGCACCATACTATTCTGTCCAGGTTGTGATGTTTACCCTGTATCCGTTAGGTCTTATTTTCGCCATTGATAAAGCCTGAGCTATATGCAAATTGTTACTTGTACATATATCTCAGGTAAAGCAAAAATACACAAAATTTTATTTTTTAAGGTGCTCAACCTGTATATATTTCTCCGAAATATTTTCGGTTTCATGCCAGGCAGGCTTCGTATGCATGTAAAATATCGCTTTCTCCCAATAAATAGTTTTTCAGTTATTCCTCCAACAGACAGACAGAAAAACAGACAGACAGACAAACATACGAAATTGAGAAAATCTGTTTTTCGCCATCTAGGTATTCTGAAATGTGAAGATCTGAAGACATCTCAGAAGGTGACTTTTTCATGATTACAATACTTCGTCTTTTAGACGGTTGTCGCTAGATCGAGAGAAATATAGTTTGGGTGGAAAGTTTTTTGAAAAAAATTGTAAGTGGAAAAGGACTATTGGTTTATAACTAAGAGGATAATGAGTCAAAAATTATCACTACGTTCGATATAGTAGTAATTTATTGTATAAGTGTTTTAGAAGACATTTCATCTACTAAATAATGTTTAAATGCGAGAACAAAGTTCGAGCATTTAATTATATTGAATCGATAAAGCGCAACTAAAACACGAATACAATATAATGTTTTATTCAACAACTCAATAAATATCTTAAAAAAACCATAAATTGTATTAATCGCGGTGGAGAGCCAAAGTGACAATTTAGGAAGTACCCAGAGATCAAATAAATTAATAATAATTAGAGTCGCCTGTGATTCGTGTTATACGTTTAGCAGTATTAAAGTGTCTATGTCAAATTTGAGGTTAGTAGGTTAGGTTATGTTTGTTATTTGGCACAGACTGGCGTAAAATTTAACCTTCAAATGTTGACAGTGCTACCAATAAATCAGTAGTGAGTGACATGGTTTTTATCTCACTAGTGGCTTATGGTATTTTCTCACGCCCACATACGAAAGTGGCAATTTCCCTACAGTAAAATAGCTACGAAAAATTACAATATCATTCACCCGGTCGTTATCATAGCGAACGTGTTTCTTATAAAAAAATGCACAATTCACAGTTATACAGTAGGCTAAATATGACATTTTAACCTAAAAACTGCTGACAATCTACTGACATTGCGAGTTGTCACAATAAAGCTGTCATTCATGAAATTGCAAAAATGTATCTTTTTGTGGATGTGGGAAAAATAGCGTATATAACTCGCCCGAAAGTGTAACGTACACTCGTATTTTAAGTCACTAGGCTTCGCGGCGCTTTGCCTTGTTTCTCAAATATACTAGCACGATATATTCCACGTTCGCAGCTTGTTACGTAATATACCTAATATTATCTCACTAGTGGATGAAGAACCACTTTGGAGGTCTAAAATCGATCTAGTAATAGCCTTACAATTAAGAGGTGTTGGATAAAATATTTAATAGCTTGACAAGCAGTTATTGCATCTCTGCAACGTGTCCGCGCAGAAACGAAATTATAGGTATAGATGACTGAATAATACTGAATTCTATTCTTGCCTGATTAAAAACCTAGTTCTAGTCAAATTGTAAAGAAGGCGCCGAGGGCAACCGCATTGCTTGTTACAGTATTAGACTGCTTTAGCGACACTCACGGATGAGCGAGTGCCGAATACTAGTTCTCGCCGGGAAACGTCCACACTTACTCTGGAAATCGCTACAAAACCGGCTAAAGGCCACTGCTCGAATACGCTCAGGGAGATGGGTGTGGTCCTAGAAACGAAACACCACAGGGCAAGCGGGTCGGTATGTATAGGATGTTACAAAATAAATGGGCACCACAAGATCCAATAGGGAAAACCCACGCTTAACCAAATTTTGAAAGCCAAACGGGGTAGGATTCTCAATTACTAACTCTGGAGACAGCAGCGTAGCGACAAGCACGCCAACCTACCTGCAACCCCCATTCACCACTTTCGGGCCTCACATCGATCTTGACACAGTGTCTAAGTCACCCTGTAAACAAACATGCACAAGAACAATGGAAAATCATAAGTCATTTATAGTTAACATATCTATTAGACCACATCACATGGCCGAAACTTTACAGCTGTGCCGACGTGGTGGGCATGTACAACAATCTAGCAAATTATAAGGGGTAAATGCTAAAAGGAATGAGGCCCCAAGCGTTGGCTCGTACAACAAAGGTTACCTTTTGTAAGTGAGTGTACCTCGCCTCGATTAAACGGCGGGTAAACAACAAGTTAAATTCAACTATATTTAAATGTCAGCTTGCAACAAAACAAGTGTATTACGCAAATGCTAAATTTGTGCGTGAATGTGCCAGGCTTAAATAAAGCGTCGGACGGCAAATATGTGAGTTTTAATTACAATGCAAAGCCAGCTTGCGTCAAATAAGTTTATTACACAAATGTTAAATTTGTACGTGAATGTACCAGGTTTGAATAAAGCGTCGGCCGGCAAATATGTGAGTTCTAATTACAATGCAAAGCCAGCTTGCGTCAAATAAGTTTATTACACAAATGTTAAATTTGTACGTGAATGTGTCAGGTTTGAATAAAGCGTCGGACGGCAGATATGTGAGTTTTAGTTACATTTAGATACAACAAAGGGCACACTCCCTTAATTAGTTTTTTTGTTAAACGTTTATTATGCAATCTGTTAGTACAAACAATAGGCATATATTTTGAGTGGGACAATGTCATGGGAGAGATGTGTTCCAGTGATCACAAACTCTATATGTTAATATACAATTTAAGTATTTTCCGATTTAGAATTACGTATATATAAACATAACATAAAACATAAAACACAAAACATGCATACAGTTCTAAGTTGACAAGCGTACAATAGTTCGCGAATTTATGATATAGGTAAATTAAATAGAACAATGTTTATTAATAGTGATAATATTTATTATAATGTTTACGATTAATGCACAAGATCCAGTGGTGTTTTCCGTTTTAGTCTCCTAGTCTGTTGACTATTGCTAATGTATTAGGGTGTGTTTCTAATCGTTGCAAGTATTTTGCACTACACTGCATAATTCAATCACTAACAGTGGGCACTTCTAGGTCGTCGGAAATGTCTTTGTTGGTTACAAACCAGGGAGCATTAACCATTGCACGAAGCACCTTTGATAGCTGTATTTGATTTTGAGGCTGTTCCCCAGAGTTGAAAATGGTGTTATAAGCTAATGATTTGTTGCGGAGGGACAACTGTGACTTGCGTCCAAGGAGCCAATAGTGCTTGCAGAATTTTGCACCAAGTTGCTTACGCTTCTTCCAAATGTGTGTTTGCCATGTTAGACCTTTATCCAAATGTAAGCCTAAGTATTTTACGTCATTTACAGTAGGAATTGCCTGGGTATTTATCATTAACGGTGGCGCCTGTCCACGGCATTTTCTAAAAACGATATCCTTAATTAGTGGATTGGCCTCAAAACGTAGCGTTGCTTTTTGTAGGCGGGCGACGGTTATCGCTTTTACTGCTGTTGACGTGATGTAGCTGGAAGCAGCGGCGTCCAATAGATCCCCTGCATTATTCGCGAGACGAAATGTGCTCTGCCCCCTTGGTAATTACAAACATCGGCGTGGCCGGTAATTAGCTCACTCGGGAGAATCCCGCCCAAAAAGACGGATTAATCAGGGCAATGGGCCTCCGTAATTAATGAGTGGCTTAAGCCAATAAAGCGGACACCACCAGCATTGCACCCCGAAACACAACGGCCCCCTCTCACTACTTGTCAAGCACCGTCCGTCTCAAGAGCCACAAGAAAGATGTAACAGCACGAAAATATCGGACGTCGTGCCTGAAGGCACGGCGGGCCCCAAGAGCCAAGAGCGCTTTCCAGACAGACGCGTTCTATTGCGCCAAAAATGATCAATCACAGCGCAAGAAGCCTGGCATGACGATGGCGGGACAAGCCGCGAGAACAGAAAAGAATGCGATGGAACGAATGCTTCTCTGCCGCACTCGCAGAGCTTTGTTTTAAATTGAAATAAACAGGATGAAGCAAACTGCAGCTGCAAGGAAAATAGCTAGAGCCTAGCGCGGAGCGAAGTTGAGCGCGTGTCAACTGTAGAATTTTAAATGCAAATAGCGGAAATGTTATGCGGAGAAATTTGACTGAAACGGAACCTATATACAGGAGAAATCGGAAACCTTGTACTGAAACTGTACAAAATGGTTACGTAGCTATAGTAATTAAAGAAAAATAAAATGGCCTGACATGCTAGTGCAAAATATCGACAAATTTTGGAAAAAAAACGTGCTCAGAATTTAAAAATATTGCATAGCATAGTTTTAGTTATAGCTATTTATTAACGATTCTTTTTGTAAGTACTATTTCAATGAAAAAATCGGTAAGTAAAGCATGATAATGTAAGATTCTCATGTTTAGCAATTTCGCTATCTTCTAGGAGAACAGAGTAGAGTTTACATATTCTGCTCACATACTGAAATATTCATCCAGCTTCAAAAGTTTTTATCCAAGAATTATTCGTTTTACATGCTTTGCACATGCACAAGTAATGAACATGATAAAGTTAATCAGTTAACTACAAACGCTACGAAAATATTTTTATTCGCAATCACATTGTAATGTGTCAATTTCATGACATGACAACAGCTGGGAACTAGATGATTACTTCAAATTAGCCAGGAAATTATTACATACCCCGAAAAATATTACATACCTGAAGAGTGGGGTGTTTTCATGGCAATAAAACAGTGAGTGGGTTGTTTTCATTGTAACAGAAATATTAGCTACATCAAGATATCTATTATTCAAAATTCAATTGTAGTTATTTTTAAAATTAGATGATTGCAAATAAAATAGTATACATACCACGGTGGAAAGTTTAATCCCTGTCTCGAGATAAAGTTAACCTCGACGCTATGCGTCTCGGTAAACTACCTAATCTCTCGACAGTAATGAAACACTTCCCACCTCGGTATGTAATATACTATTAAAATCTTCACTGACAGTTCAGCGTTATATGAAGTGCTGTCGAATACACCTTTAGGTATCTCTCCAACCAATATTAACCAGGTGGGGAACAATGTTAAATGCTGTTCTCTTTTATAGCGAGAATTTTTTTGCTATGAAACAGATATGCCATCGATTTAATTTTTACTTTCTGGGATTAAAATTTAAAACATTATTTTGAAGTTTGTAATGCTGTTCGATTCTACATCATATACTAAAAGTTCAACAATGTATTTCTAATTGTGGTATGTAAAGGCAAATTGTTTGCATTTCTACTAATTTCAACATCATTGCAGAAAGTATAACTAAAGCAGGTTTGCCGCTTACGAAAACGGTTAGTATGTTTAATAATATAGAATTTTACTTAGAAATGTTTGAAGAAAAAATAGGTTTTATGGTAAACAAGAAATTAAGGGATGTCCGTAAGAAAACTTCTGGATGTGATACAATTAACAGTTTTGTTAAAAATTATTTTGTAAAGAAAATTGCATTCCATTACATCACGGCATTACTACTAATGATGCAAATGCTTTTACGTTTATACCAGTTTTGTCCTGTATTGTATAAATGTCATTCTTCTTATACAAGGGAGCACCGTAAATTTTTGCAATCTAATAAACGAATGTTTTGTATGTATTGCAATGGTATGTCTTGTCTAGCGTTCTAATATGTTATTAATTTAATTTTTAAATTAGGGTACCACGCAAATATTTTTCGTATTCGTGTTATCAAATCTTAGGTTGATTAAAAGTTACTTGTAAATTGATATATAAAAATAAATAGTTGTATGCCCTTGATAATATTTTATTTACCTGCAATTAATCCAATAATACGCTAGCTCAAATTGATAAAGCACAGACTTATCTCGGTTGGGTCCACCCTGAATGCATAATTTATTAAAATTATTAATGAATACGGATCTGTCTCCGCATACGCTTAACTGCGGACAATCAAAACTGAAATTGGGTCAAATATAAGCCAAGATGGAAGCCGTTTGCAAGATCGCGTCAAATTGCATAAACAAAACAAATAAAATCGATCGCAGTTCTATTGGTAACTATTTAAATTAGTTGGTTTTCGCGGCATTAATCCTCATTGGTTTCTAGCATTTGTTTATGGAGCCCGCTTCTATCTCCCAATTGTTTATTTTGGAGTGGGTCTCGATCACACTAACGGATAACCTCAAATAATGGATTTCGAGCTTCCTGTCAGACTAGAGTCACTCGTACGGCAATGGAACTGGCCTGGATTGCATTGAGTATTGCTCTTCTTACGCATGCATGAATTTCCCGGTGCTCACTTAATTAGTTTTAGAATTAACAGTACCTTCACTGGTCGTTCTCAAATCGGAGGGTTCGTAGCTACTCTGACCTGGTTGTCGGGCTGCTATGGGCCGGATCCTGCTGTTGGGGCTGCTGGCACGTACCCCACTGGCTGTTGAGTGGCACTGATGCCTTCCCCAATGGGCTGGCTGGACTGGTCAACCTTCTCGTGGTTCTCGGAAATTGGTCGCTTCGGATCGAGGTTATGTTACACAGTATCGGAGACCTCAACAATTTTTGGTGGCGGATTTTGATAAAAATAATACCACATGGACACAAGAATTTACTCAACACATTGGTAAAGCTTCAGACATGTATTTTTATTTTTAATATCAGAAATTTTAATTTATCTACAGAGCACAATTTCACACGTTAAGCAATTAATTTATTTATTTGTCTTCTTTTTTGTTATAAACAAGAGATAGTTAGCCTCAAATTAATTACTGATGTTAAAATGGTTCAAAATACTGACTTTTAACAATAAATTCTACTTAAAACTAGGATTTTGTACACTAATATTACATTTAAAATAATTGTTTACACTTATACTAATTTTGCGTGTCTATTTGTCACTGCACGTCTTTTTAATTTGCGTTTAAATATTCACATGTCACTGCACTGATTAGAGTATTTAATTCGCGCATTTCCTGCACTGGCTTCCTTTGAATTCACTGTTTTATTTTCCACACATTTTTAAGTTCATATGTTGTCTCCTTTTCTGTACTTTCTATAATCCTTGCCTTTTGATTCTTACGGTTTCCTTCAAATGCTTTAATGCCTTCATTCTTATCTGGTCGTTGCATGTTCAGACGCTTATCTATCTTTCAATTACCTTTCTTATAAAACCCTGACTGGATTTCACTATTAAACTGTACCCGAATTCCACGCTTCATTCCTTTGCGTTTGCGATCCATCTTGTAATTATGAAATTTCATTCGGCTTGGCATTTACTTTAGCACAAACTTAATCAATTAACTGAACTTACATTCAACTTAGATCCCTGTTCAAATTGAGCTTGGCTTATTGCGTTCATTAATTAATTATTCTGCAATTACTGGCATCTCATTACAAATGTATTCATTCTGGCAAATTCAAGTTTTAGTTTTGCAGTTATATAAAATATCTATTGAGCTTTCATGAAATGTCCATTAATTTGGCAATGCTAACAGAGTTGATTGGTAGGCCTTAAAACCATAACATATTTTCCCCCAAATTTTGATGATTAAAATCACTACGCATGAACTTTATATCATATCATACGTTGATTTGCATGCGTCGTTATTTTAATTGTCACAAATTTCAATTGCATGTATCAAATCTCTCTTTTAATCAGCCCAGTTTGACTTTTTGCTTATTCAAATTTGCTTCTAGTAGCTAATTCCTATTTTAATCTAACTCCTATTCTATCTAAACTAAACTAACCTACAGAGAGTGGCTCGACACTAACCTAACCTATTCTATGCTATCTCGGTATGGGCACATTGCTGAAATATGGAAACGTCCCCTGATTTTGCCATCAACTTCGTTTATCAATTCATACGTGTTTTCATTACTTAACACCTTGTGTACTCGGTACGGTCCTTCGTAAGCGTTCAGGAATTTTGCACATATCTTTTCTCGCCGATTCTAAATTTCATGCGTTTCTTTATCTTTCTGTTCTGCTTCTGTTCGTAACGATACTGTATCTTTTTAACCCTTTGCCTGATTTTCTCCAGTAGTTCTATAACTTCTGTCGCATCTTCTTCCTGCCTCCATGGTCTTGCTGGTACCACGCCTTTGCACAATGTTACTGGGCTTATCTCGGTCGTAATGTTAGGTACGTTGCTTATAAAGTCCTCTACCTTTGACAAGTATTGCACCCATCTATTATGATGTTCATGAGTTGTTACGGTATCAAAACGACACCCACGCGAGGTGAGTATCGCACGACTGGTTAAGTACGGGAAAAGATGGCACGCTCGCCCTGAAATTCGTTAGAACAGGCTAAAGGCCTCGGCTGAAGCGCCCAGGGAGTTGGGCGTGGTTCAAACGGTACGTCACTGGGCAAGCGTGGTATGGCATATACAGGGTAAGTTAAAATAGAAGGGCGCCACCAAGCCTGTCTTAGGGGGGGGTACTCGAATAACCGGGCCTGGGCGGTTAGACGGGATGAGAAGTACACAGGGTACTCCGTCAGGAAGGTACTCGAGAGCTGTCAAGCTCGGGCTACAATTTCGGGACAGAAAATACTTAAATTACGATTTCGGGAACTTGTGGCCACGGCGGCGACGTCACCAGACCTACCTCCACGCCCCAACGCTCAAGCTCCGTCGTACATCAATCTTCACACTGAGAGGCTTAATCTGAAAAGAGCATGCACATGTCGAACACAATACTAAGTCCCTTAATCAGATATTCGTCTATTGGTTGACTTTACAAACGGGCAACGATCACGCCACCGAGGTTATTCTAGGCCTTAAGTTATGGCCCCAGGTGGAGGACGCGCTAATACTAATACACATACAGCAAAAGAAATCTGGTTAATACACACACATGTAACCGGCCGGTGTTGGCCCGTTGATTTAAATATAAAATATCAATTACAAGTAAGTGCCATCGAGGTACATTACTTCACAACGAGCGTATCAATCATGAGCGAAGGCGACCAAGGCACTTTAAATGACAGCAAATACAGCGTCGCAAAGGTATGCGCCAAACTAGATAAATGTTTAATTTAAAATGCCCGGGGCCAACACACATGAAATGTTTGGAATAAATGACAGCAAGCACAGAGTCGCAAAGGTATGCGATAAATTAGTTAAATGTTTAATTAGAAAGGCAAGGGGCCAGGACAATGAAATGTTTAAATAAATGACAGCAAATACAGCGTCGCAAAGGCAGCCTGGCCTCAGGTCACAGTAATGGTATTCACGCACCAAAAACGCCAACGCACACTCACAAGAACAAACTCGATTCGCATGAATGACAGATAATAGGTTATACAGTTGTTTGCACAGATACCTTGTTTAGTTGGTGGATTGTGTCCGTGGCACATAGGTAGAAGCGGGGGCGGTACGTGAGGGTAATAAGCAGAATTCCGTCTTACAATGGCCTTTCACATTAGACCGGGAACAAAAGGGAGGCCCAAACGTCCTGCAGGAATGAATCCCCGAGTTGTCGGGTTAAAGGGGAACAGCCCCTTACATGAAGAAACAGAACTGGGCTCTCGGAATGCCCATCACACCCGCGCAACAACGGTACACACCACACCACGCACACTCGCGCGACTTGTGTTCCTCTCAACGGCCCTGTTGGAACTCGCGTCTGCAAGCAGCCACATGACGCCACGCGTCCCCAAGCGGAGCAATAACCAATCGCGAAGCGGAGTCTTCGCCGGTTCAAACCAGTTTTACCCGCGTTTAAAGAACACGTGTTTTATAAAGGGTGACTTAAAATGGCTAAAACGAGACAGCTACGCCCATATACAGGGTGTTCGAACTCAAATGGGAAAGAAAAGAGGTGGTTTTTGTGAGTATTTGTGATGAGAAATTAAAAATGCTGCTGATGCCATTTGAAATACAGGCAGGCTGTACTGAAAGCTTAAATGATCGACTTGATTGCTGAAGGCTGCAAAATGGCTTAACAGAGTCATAATCTTCAAATACTTAATCGTTTCTTTTATGTACCGCTCTGCTACATTAGATTGCGGGTGTCGTATGCTGCAGAAGTATGCTTTGATTTCTTTCTGTTCCAAGTTGTTAATCATTCTTGCATTCCTAAAATAACTCGCGTTGTCGGCTAAGATCTTTTTTGGGGTCCCCAATTCTTGTTGAAACTTTTCGATGGATTTTATCACATGTTTTGTGTTGCTGGACTGGTCAACCTTCTCGTGGCTCTCGGAACTTGGTCGCTTCGAATCGAGGTTATGTTACACAGTATCGGAGACCTCAACAATTTTTGGTGGCGGATTTTGATAAAACTAATACCACATGGACACAAGAATTTACTCAACACACTGGTAAAGTTTCAGACATGTATTTTTATTTTTAATATCAGAACATTATAATAAACAACAGCTAGTTAGCCTTAAATTAGTTACGGGTGTTAAAATGGTTCAAAATACTGACTTTTAACAATAAATTCTACTTAAAACTAGGATTTTGTACACTAATATTACATCTAAAATAATTGTTTACACTTATACTAATTTTGCGTGTCTATTTGTCACTGCACGTCTTTTTAATTTGCGTTTAAATATTCACATGTCACTGCACTGATTAGAGTATTTAATTCGCGCATTTCCTGCACTGGCTTCCTTTGAATTCACTGTTTTATTTTCCACACATTTTTAAGTTCATATGCTGTCTCCTTTTTTGCACTTTCTATAATCCTTGCCTTTTGATTCTTACGGTTTCCTTCAAATGCTTTAATGCCTTCATTCTTATCTGGTCGTTGCACGTTCATAAGCTTATCTATCTTTGAATTATTTTTCTTATAAAACCCTGACTGGATTTTACTATTAAACTGTACCTGAATTCTACGCTTCATTCCCTTGCGTTTGCGATCCATCTTGTAATTATGAAATGTCATTCGGCTTGGCATTTACTTTAGCACAAACTTTAACCAATTAACTGAACTTACATTCAACTGAGATCCCTGTTCAAATTGAGCTTGGCTTATTGCGTTCATTAATTAATTATTCTGCAATTACTGGCATCTCATTACAAATGTATTCATTCTGGCAAATTCAAGTTTTAGTTTTGCAGTTATATAAAATATCTCACTCTGAGCTTTCATAAAATTTCCATTAATTTGGCAATGCTAACAGAGTTGATTGGTAGGGCTTAAAACCATAGCAGTATGTATGTATTCTCGGTCAGCTCATTTTACCTTGCGGTGTAGATTCGAGTTACAAAGTTGGAGTGCGCCTTTTGTGCTTGCGCAGCAACCATTGTGAGAGGTGTGTGTTTTGGTGACGTGTTGACCTTGTTACTCTATTTGACAGGTTTGTGGTTCTGAGTAAAGCAGAGTTAATTTGGTGTCTCACTGTAAATGATCTCAACAAGCCTGATTCCAATCGCGAAGGCTGTGGAAAAATGCCGGACCCCACGGGATTCGAACAGAGGACTTGCTTAACGCAAGCCTGGTGCTTACCCAACTGGGCTACCCGGTTTCTTAAGAATGTTTTGTAGTCAACAATTATTTTTATTATTGTTTCTCAAAATATTCGCTCTTAAACTGTAAATTCAGGGAAGGAGCACCACTCTCTCCGAGACAGCTTTGGAGGTTGCCACCTTCGCACCTTTATCCACACCTACAAGACGTTTATTCGGCTTATTATTGATTACGGGCAAAGGAGAGGGCTGTCGCCAAATATAGACGCAGCTGAATAAACTTTGAAAATTCAAAATTCAGGTACTATTAAGGAAGGAAACGTTTAGCTAAAATTTTATCTTCTTTTAATAATAATGGAGTGGGGATTGTGGTATTGTGGCAGCCGGTTATTTACGGTCCCAATAGACACCGAGTTTATTAGTTTAAAGGCATATAATTACAAAAGTGCGAGTGGATTTGATGTAATAGGGTCAGGTTGTGCATTTAACAACAAATTGTCAACACACCAGCACAGTAAACCTAATTAAAGAATAACTTAGCGGTGAAAAGATAACGTGGCGTCGAAGGCTTTCCAAGGTAAGTGCGCGTTTAACACGGGCAAGCAGTGCGCAGCGTGTTAGAACAGTTCGTCTAGCCTAACTATTTCCGCAACTGTTCAGCCCTTATATATTTAAGTCCAAACTTAATAATGTTACCAAACCTTCATTCTGTCAGATACTTATTTCCGCCCAGTTTCTATGCTAACGCGGTGCAGTTTCTATATTCGTCGAAATCTATTTATAAAATTCACTCTTTGTTCCTCTCTGCTGATTGAGTTCGTAGAATTCCGTGTTTTTTGTTCTTTATGCATCGTTGCAGGGACGTGATCGGTATCGCTTCCATGGCGACAAACTGACAACATGGGAAAGCTTGTGTGAGTCCCCGAACTATTTGACCATATTTCGTTAACTGGCGTAATCATGCGACGAAAAATGCCGCCTGTCGTTGCAGGAGTGAGATGCATTTTTCGGGACGCTTTAGATACCATCAAACTGCTTGGGTTTTTCGAATTCAAATTCTTACCAGTCTCTGAACTGCAACAGACGTTTGTGCTTTTTCACCCTTTTACCGCGAAGCGTTGCGATCAGGGGAGTTTTGTATTGCCGCTTCGAATAATGTGTGTTACGTTAATTCCTGGTGCCTTTTGAGGACCGGTTGAACTTACCGGGGTTCCTTCTTAAGAAATAGAACTGTTTCGTTTACGGGGGAAATCCTTGGTGTTTTTCGTGTTGTGAACTTTCCGTTTGGGGTGCAAGTGAAACAAAGTTAGTTAGCGTCAAGGGTTGGAGGCCCTTGAATAATCGCAACTGCGGATCATTTAACGGACTCTAAATATTCCATTGCTAACTTAAATATGACGTCGTGTTGTTAAAATCTCGCACGTTATCCCGTGGTTCGTGTATTGGAAGTGTTACGTCGTCCTTTTACCCTGTGGGGGATTCTAATTCTTCTTGCCAACCCTGGTTGTTGCCAGCATCATTGAGGCTGTGTTCCGCATCACGTCAACGCAGTTTGTTTGGAAATGTGATTACATACAGTGCCGCACGTAAATATGCAGTCAGCTGATCTTCTTCAAGTAACAAGTTATTGTAAATTAGTTTTATAGTGAATTGCTTAAAGTGAATGTACCGTCGAGTGTTGAATAGTTCAGCGTCTTTCTTAGGAACCATGTTATTTGTTTTTTGCTAAATTTAATTAATTGCCGTCGTATTTCTTTGTTTGTTTAACGTAACTTGTGGCAGTTTCACCCTTGAGCCGCATTAATGTATTTGCAGCCAAATTCACTGTTTGTAATTAAGTCCATGTGTTGCGTAAGCTAACTTAACTAACCTCTTTGATTACTTTTAAATCTAACTAGTCAATTTCATGTTCATTGTCACCTACATATATTTTATTTATTTCAATAGAGTTCATTGTCAAGTATTTATGTTTTTCATTTGTGTGATAACATTCGCATGCGTTTTAAGTGTACTGTTTCAGTTGTAAGAAGGAGTTTAGCAGCTGCCTCAATGAGTTATGTTGTAAGGTAAGTCGATACTGTATGCAACTCGCCAGCCAAACTCTGCCAATGTAGAAGTAGCCAGGTGTATTACGTACTTCCACATTCAAAGTAATTTCACCTGTGTTGCTGATGTTGTTTTTCCCGATTTAGTTAAGAAAGTGGTGGCGTATCTTTATTTAACATCATTTACCCCTTTGTGTCGAAGCACAGCTCTAACTTTCAGGTAGTAAAGAACCACGACCTTTCTTCACTGAGCATCTAATAGCCGGCGCGCCTTGTTACAGCACATCTCGTAACGAGTGTTGGGGCTGAGTATTTGGCTACATTCCCGTTTATGCCATAAAGTCATTTTGTAGATAACAGGTCTGGCTCTCACGAGTATGATTTTGTTTTGCATGCTTGAGGGGCTTATTGTTAATGCCGTTAACGCGGTTTCGTCGTGTAACAAAGGTGGCTAGTTGCTAGTGTCGTAATTACGTCTTCGTGCTGTTACAAGCGGTACTCGACGCGCGTAGTTTAAAAACGTAAACATAGGCGCAAATTGATGGACAGTGACAGTGAATACGCCGTGGATAAAAGAAAACGAACTGAAGATCACCCGGTGGATAAATTCCAAAGAAGTAAGAACTTATATAAAACACCGAAAAAGGAGAGAAACACAAGCATAATGGACTTAAAGAAGCTGTAGGAATCAATGCAGAAGATGCTGGAGCAGATGAAAACGGATATTAATAAAAATATAGCTAAAATTACTGACGCGATAGGCAAGGATTTCAAGGAACAAAAAAGTATTATCGAAAACAAAAACAAAGAACTGAAAGAGCTGGCCCGAAGGTCTAAAAACCCTCCTGTTGCTAATGAACACAGCATGGACAAGTAAAAACATTCCCAGTGATTGGGAGATCGGTATCATCCTACCTATCCACAAAAAGGGCGATAAAAGAATTTGCGGAAACTACAGGCCAATTACTCTGCTCTCCATCGCATGTAAAATATATGAAGCAATCCTCCAGAAACGACTACAAGACGCCACCGAGAAAAACCTAAAAGAATTTCAAGCAGGCTTCAGAACTGGGAGAGGAACACAGGACCACATATTTACAATCCGCCAAATACTCGAAAAATCACTGGAGAAAAATCGCGGGATTTACTTATGCTCCGTTGATTTAAAACAAGCGTTCGGTAGCATACGAAGAGAACATATTTGGAAAATTTTATCTTCAAGGACAAATGATAACAACTTAATTAATGCAATTCAAAGCCTGTATACCCGCTGCCGTAATTATGTAAGAACCGGCAATAGTTCCTCGGAAGAATTTTTATGCAAAACAGGAGTCAGGCAGGGAAGCATTTTAAGCCCACTGCTTTTTAATATCTTAATAGACTAAGTAATTAAATCATGCGAACCTGATTTAAAAAAGTTTTACTGGGCCTATCGTAAGATGACCCCAGTGAATATTAACCTCTTGGCCTACGCAGACGACATAGTCCTGATAAGTAACAAAGGGTCACACCTGCAACATAATGTATCGGTATTGCATGCAAAACTAAAATGCTATAATTTAAAAATCAACGTGCCGAAAACAAACACAATGGTAGTAGCCAAACAGCATGTAGCTGCCAACATCCAATTAGAGCACCTACAGGTTGAACAAGTTCCTTCCTTCAAGTATCTTTGATGCACAATAGACGAAAATGGGAACTTGGATAAAGAGTTGGACCTGAGAATGAAAGCAGGAAACAAATTATTTCACGACATAGTAAAACACGCATTAGGAAGAAAGGAACTGTCGTGACGAACAAAAGTTCAGATATATAAGGCCCTCTTCGTCCCAACCTTAACGTATGGCTGCGAATCCTGGCCCCTTACTGACAGGCAGAAATCACGTTTGCAAAGTGCGGAAATGAGGTTCCTCAGGTGCATCGTAGTCAAAACAAGGCGGGATAAAATACGTAACGAATCAATTCGCCCCGTATTAAATGTAAAACCGGTGTGCGAATTAATAATAAAACAACAACTGCGGTGGTTGGGTCATTTGTGGCGCATGAAAGAAAATAGACTGCCAAAAATTGCGTGCGAAGCTAGTGTACCGGGAAAAAGAATGCGTAGCCGACTGAGGAGATCTTGGGTGAACTGTGTAGTGGACTATATTAACAAAAAGGGAAAAACTTGGGAGGAAGCAAAACAACTAGCACAGCATAGAAATACCTGGACAAAATTTATAGCCTGACCCCAAAACGATAACACACCTCGACACACCTGCTAACGCGGTAGAAGAGGAAGGATTAAGTAAGCAAGTAAGTTTAATAATAATTTTGATTATCACGATGCATTGTTAGGCTCAACGTAAAATTAATAAAATGTTCAGGAATTGTGTGGAGGTAATTATTTTCAAATAAAATTTACTTAGGATGACTGATATTTCTTGTTGAGGTACGTTTGGTTGTATAGACCCCTGGTCTATTTTGGATTTCTAATTCAATATTCGAAAAATAGGGAAATTTGGAAATATCTTAAAAGATTACCTGTGTGGGAAATAACTGTGTTATGTGGCCATCTTGGGCAGATTGGTGATTGCTGGTGGGGCCTTGTGGTAGATGTCTTTCGATATCTTATGATTCTTTAAGCGGCTGAAATTTATCTAGGAGCGCTATGATGCAACAATATTTTAGAAGTAAACTAACCTCAGGCTTCCTTTCACCCTACAGCCTTGTTTCTTGTGCCGCTCGCTTAGTGTGTGTATCTTCGTCTTGGGGCACTGATGTGATCTCATGAGGAACATCTAGAGAAAGGATTCATTAGTAGTTTGGACTGTTTGGAGGTGCCGTTCAGCTATCCCGGGCAAAATTACTACTTCCAAAGGCTTTTCGCCTTTCGTCCGAGCCATCATACTGGAGAAAAGCCTTCCATCCCAATCTTGGAGCTTTACTGAGGCAGCTTTGTCGCCGAACCATATATCAGCACAGCTTGTGCCCTTTGTTTCGTGGTCAGCCGTTCTCGCATGCACTCGAACTCTTACGGCAGCGTGTTACTTCAGAATAAACGGGTTACAACTTTACTTGTATTGCCTTATGTACGGCAAAGTAGTTCTAGTTATTTTTGGTTTTTCTGCAGTGGTTGCTGGTTCGACGATTTTTTAGTCACGTTCTGTTTTATTTAACGTAGGGCACGTTCAACAAACAACCCTTGTCGGCGATAATGTTAATTGCGAACAAGTACTGAGACTTTGTCTTGTTAATCGCGGATAGCTAGTATACAATTTGTAGTTAAAGTATTCGGACGCAGAGACCTTATGGGTAGAAAACTCGGTTCCTAAAGTAAATTAATCCCATATGCGAAAGTCAGCATCCACCCTCCATTTTCGTACAGTTTTCATGTATGGTTGGGATATATGTACCTACTGGTGTAAGCAATTACGAAAATAAATGTAAACCAATTTACTATCCAGTCAGTTTATTTCTATTACATTTTGACAAGCGAGCTGCGTACATACATAAACAAATTTAACATTCACAACTAGTAAGAAACGAGACCAACATCACGAATTGAAACTTCAGATAGAACGACAACACTACAGATACATTATCGATTTATTTGATTATTACGCACAACTGTCACATGACTGATATCCTCCAATGAGAACAATGCATTTTTTGAAAATCGACCAATCTCGAACTGATTACCTACCTGATAAGCTCCCTAGGGAAACTTATCAACCGTTAAGCTCCCTAGTGCTAATTATCGACCCCGTAGATGGTGTCATAATTAGAAATAGAAATGCAATAAACAAGAAATTTGAGTTTTTTGGCATTATTAGATCAATTTTAAATCATAATTCGTATAGGGGAGATCGGGGTAAGATGATGATAGTAAGAATAAGTGAAATATTTGAGTACAAGGAAATTTACTTAGAACGTAATATTACATATCTAAATAGAATATTAGTTTCTAAATAATATATATTTTAATATGAAAAATAAAAACATTTTGTGAGAAAAAATTAAAAACGAATCTTTTGCAATTTCGTCATCTTACCCCAACCAGTTGGTAAGATGACGAACATATAGGGGTAAAATGAATAGTAACAGAAAACTCATACAAGCTGACCACATTCTCCATAACGGCTACGTTTTTCATGCCACCAAGCTGAACATTGAATCCAGTCTTCAGTAGGAGGTTCTTGGTAAGTTTTGTGACATCCTGGACAGGTGTGAATCGTTTGATTAGTTGCACGTGTCTGAACTGTTTGGTTCGTCATTTTACCCCCGTCAACTTGCCCCGACCTTCACAAAAATGCTTTGTTGAGGCTAGGTATCAACACGAGCAACAGTAAATTAGAATCACATGACGAAGAATTGTCATTACTACACAAATTATACAGTTTAATAAACATATTAACTTACCTGATAATAATCCAGAAATCACTTAAAACGTTCACTACAAAATTATACCGCGATATAGAAAAACAAACTTTATCGTTATGTCACTTAGCTGCGTCTTAAAATATTACTTTACTTACACATTTTAGTCCTAAATACTAATTACTAGATGGCGCTAGTATTCAGTTTTGTCCACGTTTTTCAATATTTCAATAAAACCCCTTGGTCATCTTACCCCGTTCGTCATCTTACCCCGATCTCTCCTACGGGTTTTGTGTAATAATCTTAGAAAACTGCCCTCGGGACAATTTTCATTGCAACCAGCACTCGACCCTTGGCGTGTGCAAAATTATCGGTAAGTATGTCTGGCTCTTGTTATATTACTAATGACATACATCTGCCAAACGATATCATTTGACCAATGATCGAACTCGCTTTTTTAACTTTCAACCAATCAAAAATTACTTGCATCGATAATTATTGTTATATAACAACTTATTGGTATACTGCAACTTACTGTTAATAAGTTGGAGTATTACTGATAAGTTGTTATATAACAACTTTTCGGTAATACTCTAGTAGTTGTTATATAACAACTTATCGGTAACACTCCACCCTACTCATTAAAATGATGGTTACGTCTATAATTATTGTTATATAACAACTTATCGGTAATATAATTCGTTTGGTATTTACATCAATATCAACGTTCGTCATTCGCTTTGGCACCTTTAACCACTTCCGAAAATATTAGGTCATGTTTTGGAGCTGATTGTATATAGTATGAATTAACATTGGATTACAACAACTGATGCTTTTTATTTGTTGCTTTAAAAAGACAATTATGTGGTTTCCGGATTTACACCAACAGCTGTATGCCTTCTGCTCCTTGGCCGTCTCAAACCAGTGGTGCTTTCGGACAACCCCCATCCTACTCAGAAACTAGCTGGAAAAATTTGTTACACTGCACAATTTCTAAATTACAGTGTTTTGTTATCATAAGGAATTATTATTGAGCATTAGTGAATATTATCTTTTAAGTTATAGAAACTCCTCGTCTAGCAGCATAATGTACTGCTATTGTTTGTTAACTGCTCTTAATTATATTTCTACTAATAAGCACTAAGTTAGTTATTAATAAAGACTAAAACCCACACTGTATATTATAATATACATATTCTCAATACTTGAAACAGAAAAAGGAGCAGGTATTTCTAATACACCTCTGTTTATTTAAAGCGGATTACTTAAAGGAACTAGTTTCTAACCTTTTTATAGCACAATTATAGTTTGTATTATTGCTAGTAAGTAAGTAACTATTTTTTTAAATATTAAGCAGCCACATGTCATTTTTAATGAGTACGCAATAAATCAACAATGCATAACTTGTAGAACAGTCTAATCGACGTAGTGGCATTGTTTAAAGCAGTAATAATTAATCAATTTTTATCAAACAACACACAAAAATCTTCAAGTTTCTTTACTACAAGTTAAAATTGTCAAGTCAAACATGTTCTGCTAACAGTCGCTACCGTTGTCATCTCCCCACATGGAGCTGCTATCTTGCATAATCCGCATTCTTTCCACTTCCTACATGTCAACTTTCTATTTATTTTAGTCATAACCTTTTTTCTCAACTGCAGCATGCTTTATTGATGTTCTGCTTATTTTAGGTCGTACAGCTGCTTGTAACTGCCTTTGCTGTTTCTTCGAACTACCTACTATGTTATGAGAACGAAGAGAGAAAACAAAGTGGCTCCATCGTCACTTTCCAATGAAAAGAAACTGTGTAAATTAAGTCCCATTCTGGATTAAGGTTCCTATTGATAGCTTTATTGATTAATTATACACCCAAATAACATATCGTTAATATAAATGAAATATTATTGAACTATCAAATATGGATACGGGTGGCTGTCTCCGTCTTTTAATATAAATATCAATTCAATATTAGTTGTCGAAGGACAGAACCATAGCAATATAAATAAAGTTTGGGAAATATATTAGCAGAATTTGTGTATAACAATACAGAAAACGGAAAGGTTTTGAAGATATAATAAACAATTTCGCCTTCTGTATCGACTGCAAATACAGTTTAATATATAAATTGTTTCCTACTTTATTTATTCGATTTTAAGAATCCACAGTAAGCTAGTGTCTCTTCGACTTCAACAAAAACTTTACCTTAATTACAACCGCACGTAAGCCAATTTCATGTTCATGCTGTTTCCGAATGCTTCCAGAAATTTTCTTCGCGAAGTAACATTCAACTCCTTCAAGAGTATGTAACTTTTTATGCGTTCACGTACAATATTGCGTGCCATAAACTGATTTCATTTGCAGTCCTTTGCAGATCTTTTCGCGGGCTGTAACTTGAAAAGCAGACTTTTTCTGATCCATGTTATTTGAAGGTGCCTGTTTTATCGGCGTGAATGCCTACTATATTTGAGAAAACATCTGCTCTGGCCTGTATCCTAGCAAACATATGTACAGATGTAGCAAGCAAGGTGATACGAAATTATTATAAATATTTGAGGTTTGCATTAATTGCAAAGTTTGACAAATACCGACATTTTCGTAGAAATTGTATTTTAATTACCATGCTTCAGTGGCACTGAAGCTAAACTACTAAGCTTAAAATTTTGAAAATAACTTATTAATAACGTATTTGGATATAGGCAATTTTCACTTATGTATAGTCTGTGTATTAACAAACTTTGAACATTCTTTTACGTAGGTGAAAATGGAGGCTTTTACCTTCAAATTAATTAATTCTAGTTGAGTGATTTGTTAAGAAGTTGCACAAAGCTATGCTTAGTTTTCTCTTATATCATTCCGTGGGATATTATAATCTGTAGTAATTTTCTTTGATGTAATTGCAATGTAAATGTTTTAATATAGCCTATAGAAAGTAATAATTGAAAGCATGAAATACTTTTAACATTAGTTAGCTACTCAGCTTAGTATGTACCATAAAATGTAATGAATCACCACATTAATAACAGTTTCAATGCACAGGATCTTCACCACACCATGCAAGTTAAGCTCTGCATTCGTAAACAGCTTAGCAGCTCTTATGCTTATCGCCAAATTATAGCAAGTCACAAAGTCTGAAAGCGACCGTATAAAGTACATTTGGTGATTGGACCGGCACATGTGAAACTCATCTCACTGCGTTAACATTTTGTTTTATACGCATTGCAGAAGCACCCGTTGGCTTTACGACAGGCTGCTACTTCGTCCTGAATTACATGACTCCGGGGACGCGGAAACAGCAGTAAGAATTTTTATGATGGCATGTATGCCGGAGCAATTCTCAATTAAAATCACACGACTTTGTTTCCTTATAAATATTTTATGTTTATCAAGTATTGAGGTTCCTATAAACACACTTCGTGGGAAATCGTAAGGTCGTTAATTATTCTACAAGATTTATAGGTAGCCGATAGCTGCTGTGTTTATGGTTACTGGTTATTGTCATACATACCAAGATTTTCTCTAGAATTTCCGACTATTTTTCTTTGTAATAAATTCATTCAATGGCAAAAACTGTAAATAATAAAGCCAACGAATCCGATATATTACTTACAAATGATGCTCCGGATACAGGTGAAGTAATCACCTTCGAAGAGTTTTAAACAAAACAAAGAAGTCTTGGCCTATTGAAATGAGCAATGAAATAATTGAGTGCTGTCGAAAGCTAAAAAGTTGACAAAAAAGAAATAAGACCCATTATTAGAGACTGTCTCTATTAGAAATACTGATCAATAAAAACACACCTGAAAAACACATGTGTAGGCAATGAACAATAACGATATTCGAAGGATTATAAATGCACATCAGCCATATGGAAGAAGACACCATGGCAGATTAAAAAATGGCAGTGACGAGTGGGACCCGACATGTGAACAAATACCTGAAGAAGAGGAAGAAGAAGAAGAAGAATAATAAAATAAGTTGGCAGTTGTACATAAAAAATTATCTCCATGTCACCATTCACTGCCAAGGCATGTTATGTATTTCGTCCTCGTAGAATTTCATGATGCGTACGTTGGAAAACGTTCGACGAGGTTGGTCCTAAGAATTGCTCGGACAGACAAGCAAACAAGTCGACATAAAAAGTCGCGATGTGAGAGAAATGAGAAAAGTTGTCGTGTTTGCCAAAATTCTTAAAATCTCAGGATTGACTGCTCACCCTAGTTGGCTGCAACAACCACCTTCAGCTGCACGGCACTTTCCTTCCTAGTATAGTTACTTTCACTGATCCAGCAACCAGCAAACGTCGTACTCATTCCACATCTTTAGCTAACGACACCATACATTTGTAGACGATCTCCACCAATGGCCCCCGTTTGTACTCATCACGAATCACCTTATATTAATTTGTACCCAGCCCCAATATAAAATGTTTACTTGTTGAAGAGATTATTTGTATATTATTATTATTATTATTATTTCTACTTCCCCTTATTACCTAGTAACTGACATTTCATTTGTATTGCGTTCACTTAATGCTAGATTCTATTTCAACTTTTGTACACGTGAACAACCCTGACACTTATTCACTTTGAACACATTTTAATTAGTGTTCAGTCCACCTGTCATCTGTCAAAAGTGGAGAAATGAAAACGTTAGATTTTGCATTTCATAGCCAACCACAATAAGTTGTAGTGACTATTGTACTAGTGCCGAATTGCAGCGAATATTGTACTAGTACTCAAGTGACTATTTTGAAAACATAAAATATTTATTGGAGATGTTTACACAAATTGTATTTTAACAGGTGTAACTAAATGTTGAGTCATTTTAATTTGAAAAATGGGTTTGGTTCAGTGAATAGTTTTATGAATACTATTCGTGTCAAAGTTAGGTAGGCTATTTTTCGGATGGCATTACTCATATCCATTGCGTCTGCAATTTATACCCAAACGACATAACGTTGAGTACTACTTATAGTATTACAGATAATTATTTTATTATACTATATTATACATTCTAGGAGTTTCCGACAAACTAAGAAGGATTGGAAACAGATTCAACATAAGAACTGCCTTCAAGATCACAAAAGCTCTGAGAGGCATGATGACGTATACCAAGCATCATAACGAAGATCCGAGTTCAAAGAACATAGGGGGAACACAACGACCCCTACGAGTGAGATTATCAGAATACCGCAAGTTTATAAGTAAGATATATGGCCGTGCTGGTGGCTTAGTGGTAAGAGTGACAGACTCGTTATCACTAGAGCGCGGATTAAAAAGCATTTATTTTTTGAGAATAGGCGCTTATAATAAGCTTTTAAACCCGAAAAAGCAAAAATAAGCACCCAAAAAAGCTAAATAAGAGAAAAAATTCAAAAGATAATTTTATTAGAAATTGTATTGTCGAAATAAATAAAACTAAATACAAACACAGTGTAATAAAAATATTAAATTGTATGACATATAGTTAATAGATGATTAATTAAAAATATTATAAAAGCAATCTATGATAATGCATTTTTCCAAATTTTTCAGTGCCTGCGGTCTGTTAAAATATTTTTGAAAACAGAGAAACTTCTCTCTACGTTTACCGATGTTATTGGTGCATATTTAAATGCATTAGCTGGGATACCAAACTGTCAACAGTTTCGTATTAGCAAGTGTTTGAAGTCCTTTATTTTTCAAAAGAACATGCTTTAATTTTTTATTAACTACTGCTCCAAGATGTCCACGCACATCCTGAGTATGCTGTATAAAAATTCATCTACATTCTACAACTTTTACCAGCGGTAGATTTTTCTTTTCTAAATTTTGGATAGATTTACTTACATACCAATAATTTGCTTTCAGGAATTCCAAATTTCCAGTTGCAGGTAATAAATTACACACAAACCTTTTAAATTGTGCAGTAGATCATATTTTCGTAAGAAACTTTCAAAAAGCTGGCCGGTTTAACCATGTAGGCTGCCGCATCTGTTACTATGAACAGTATTTTTTCATTAGGAATGCGATCTGGCAGGAATGAATTAGTTAAACTTTCTTGCACAAATCTAGCAATTGTTAAATGATTTGTTTTTGTAATTCTTTGCAAGGAATCAAGAAGCGTCCAACCTATTTTTCATTATTTAAAACACTGACAAGTAAATTCGCCATTAAAGTTTTAAAGGCATGATAATTAAAATAACTTATTAATAAGTCAAAAACGAGTACCAAAGTGTTAAAAAAGCGTTAAGTAAGCATTTATGCAAAGAATATCAAAAATAAGCAAAATAAGCAAAATAAAAGTAGTGCCAAACGCTTGCAGTTTTTGTGAAACGTGTAAACCCAAAAGCATTCGGAACTGTTTATGTTATAAACAAATAAGCAAAATGCCATAAATCCGCGCTCTAGTTATCACAAATGACACAAGTGGTCCCGGGTTCAAACCCCGGTGTAGGCACGAGTATATGTGCAAAAAGAAGTACAAAAATCGTTGTTTCTGAGCACTAACTAGGAGTTCATTCACCTGAGCCGATAATACATCTCATAATAAGCCACAGCTAGTAAAGACATCATTCAGAGAACATATAAGATTATCAACATACGTCTTTGTGAAAGATACGTGCTTCTGCAATAACGTTAACAACTTGTTTCCACAAAAAAGTATTAAGCATGAACCAAGCAAATTGGGTATTTTTATAGCCAGTTACACTAAAAGTAAAAGGAGAATGGCATGGTGGATGATTACGTGTGGAGCTTAGTACGAGACACATATCCACTGTATCGAGAAAAAGCTCAAAAATCTATTCACTTGTCTTCCGATTTTATTTACATTCTGAATTTAATTGATCGGGCTTGATTATTGAGATGTTCCAAGAAGCCGTCCAGCGTCTCTTTTCTATGGGGCTATACTACGAACGTATTATCTACATATCCCAGCTACAGACTAATCTTGTTCTCATGTAATGCTAGCTCCTGTATAAATTTTAATTAATCATTAAAAATGTATTAAATTTATACATCGCCTACTCAAGCGTTACATATATCCGGCGCTCGAACTGGTAATAACACATCACGCACCCGCTATGTACGGATGAAGCCCTAGCCAGTGGGCCGCGCAGTTCAAATTTAACCCCTCTAAAAAAGCACAGATAACGAAGACACCGCAGAGTATATAAGCAACTTTCGCCGTTATTTTAAAGAACTTGAGTCCGCCGATCCTGACCAGCCCAGACCCTAATCCTGTCCCTCGAACTTGAAGTTAATTCTCCTGAACCCTACTCTTCTTCTCCTGACCGGGTCCTCCGACTGACAGGTGATCTGTCTAACGGAGTAGACCTCCAATCCTTACCAGTCCCGGGTTATAGGGAGGTGGCAGCTGACCTGCCAGCCCTATGGCTAAACTTGCCGTACCTAACCAATTCCGAAAAGCGAAGTCGATAGAATTCGATTTTCACTTGGCAGCTGACCTGTTCTTATAAAATAGAATCATTCAGGCTTAAACCCTGGCTTGGCAGCTGACCTGTCTTGCGGGGTTAACCGCTTAAAGCCATTCACATCGTTCGGTTAAAGCACTAACCCTTACGTACTCTGGGAATCGCAGGTATCCCTTAAACTAGTTAGTTTATGAATATGTTCGCAGCCCATAAAATGTAAACAAAACTGCTGTTATCTGCGATGCTTTGGGGCATCCGTTATACGCAGCGCCAAACTACATACTTGGCTCAACCCTAGACAAAGCAGCCTGCCGTGTTTACCCGCTAAATGAGCTGCTCACCGACCAGGAACAACGAAACGCAGCCCCAAAGGAAACCGTTAATTTATTTATCTTCATCCGTGTTGTTATAGCGTCTTAACCAAATTAATTTTAGTATCGTTAAGAGCTTCATTGCCGCACTGAGTGCGGTAATGGATATTACCGCACTCAGTGCGGTAATGGACAAATATTACCGTTTGATTGCCGCAAAACTCGGCTCACCGCCTCGTTTTGGCAATCAAACTCGTTTCGTTAAGATGCTCATAATCAAACTTGTATCGTTAATATCTATAATGTAGAGAGTAATTCATAATTTCTATATCTAGTTAAATCGTTATATTGTTGTTATATATATCTTGTGTTTTCCTTGCTCGTATATATTGCAATGCACAACGTTGGGCGACTATATAAGTATATAATTTATGCAATAGATCCACTTTGAGCTAGCTCTTAATTAATTTCTTCTTCAAATCAATTATGTTAAATTTTACTTTTAACTAAGTATTTCAATTGAGTACTCTTATCAGGATGCTTCGCCAATCTAGTTATCTATTAGTTGAAGTTTAAATTCTATACAAATCCTTGACTACTAAATGACATTAACTGTCAACTTGACTTCTACATTTAATCAAACCAAGTATTGACTATTATCCTTTACATTGACATATCTATTAATCAATTAATCAAAGTAAGTACTGTATTATGTTTATGTTTACTCTTTCTTTTATTGTTTATAATTCAAAATGCTTTTATATGAATTATTAACTCAAACATTAAAACTTCTCCAGCTTTGACTGCAAATATCCAAATACTAACAGCTCCCAACGTCCACAGCTCCCGATGTTCACAGTCTGTCAATAACTCATATTGTTCGTAGAATCCAGTCCTGCTCCCTTTATCAATGTCACCGTCACTCCAATCGATTCCTGGTAAGTTTCAGTATTATAGATGATCCCAATCTAACCTTCTTTATTCCTCAGATGTACTTTGTATCCAGCAACACCCACCTAAGCGTCCAAATCAAACAGCTAATTCCGACAACTTCCTTTTAAATGTTTGACCCGTCTTCCATGCAACCACCAACGTCACCAATGAATCCTAATTATATCTTGCATGTATCAATAAATCCAAATCCCTTCAAATAATGTAATCTTCTGTGTTATTTATTTACAATTCACTGTATTGCACAATCTCTTCACCGATTGTATGGTTTAATTAATTCCAGGTTATATTTTCATATTTTCACCAAGTAGCTTTGTTAATATCCCCTTTATTTTGTATTTTACCAAACAATTATACAAAATAAGGCATAATTTCAAACTTTTTATTCTCAAAATTAGTTATTTAAAAATTCGATATACATTTTCTATGAGTTTGTTTATTTTACTAACTAAACACATTTTTATATCTCTCGTATTTACAATTCTTCTTGCCTTCTTAAAAATATTAATGTCCTATTATTACATGCTACAATTCTTTATTATTATCGCAAGCACATTGGTCAATTGTAACCTTGGCTTGAAACTTTATTAAAATTGAACTCAACCATCAAAATTGAATACGCAATTGCTATTTACTTATCAAATTACCTTACTCATTGTTTCAATTAATTTTCATTATTCATTTTGAAATTAACAACCAATCTTATCTAAACAACTCTAATTTTGATTGTAATAATCTTCCAAATTTATCAATTTTATATTTTTATTTTGCAACTACCCTTAGTGTATCATAACAATACTTAGGTTAGTGTGAACATTTTTCCGATTTGAGCTAATCGAGGTATAAAACCTAGAGCGCCCTTAGCAAGGGATACGAATGTTACACTCAACATTACGATATAACTTGTTGTTCATAGTCTTCCATGTAGATATTACGACTACTGGAGACAGTGGAGACCCCATGGCTACTCTTATTGGTAGAACTGCTCGTCTGCTTGGAAGTATGTGGTCTTAATGCAGATCGTTAACAGCTCCATTACTGTATCTACTTGTAGATCTGTGCTTTCGGCATCCAATTCCAGCCTGTTTTTGATTATTGCTACTGCGTTATCTGTCGAACCATTTGTGAAGAGGCTTACTATGTCAAAGCTCACCATAATGTCATTCGGAGCTGTGTGAGTTTTTCTGATCTTGTCTACAAAGTGTTCAGTATTTTTCACTGTGGATGTTGTTTTGGCCGCTAGCGGGCATATTATCGTTAACAGGAATTTTGATAGAGGATAGCATGGTGAATTTATGGAAATAGCTATCACTTAGTGGTATTCCGTTCTTATGAATCTTGGATAGGCCGTACCTATAGGTGAAGCGGTTTGCTGTAATGCGGAATCATTTTCATTCACTGAAAGTCTGAGAACTCCTCTTTGTGTGTATACAGCGGCTGGTATATTTTCAGTTCGATCTTCGGTGTTGGATCTGTGGGAAGTTTCTTGTATTTCCCTTCGTTGATCAGGTCTTGGATTTTCACTGAGTAAGTGTTTGACTCCATGGATCACTGTCATTGCCTTTGTCTGCAAATAGTATCCTGATGGTAGCTTCGTTTTTGAGAACTTTGATCGTTCTACTCTCCGCTTTAGTGAGCGGAGTGACCTTTGGTTTTAGGCAATATTTTATGTCCTTTCCTAGTATTCTAATTCGTCAACTCTTTGTAATTCTCGAATTAAATGAATTTTCATCTATTTATTTAGAAAGCTTGCTTCTTCGTTTTCGTACTCCCGTTTCGGTTCGGAAACTTCGTAAGAACTGCTCTTCAGGTGACAAATGGCGCTTAGGAGTGTGAAAGTGGAATACGTAATGCCGTGCCGATGTTTATCTTTTTGAATTTTGAAATATTCACTATACAAAAGTAGCAATCATCCATTGGCATTGGTCGATGTTATCCGCTCACCTAGGCCCCTTAGTCGTTCGATATGAACCACAAACCATATAGAGAACTTAAACATTGTCTTCATTCTCAATCTTCCTACCAAAATAAAAACTTAGATTTTTAAAATTTCATACTTTACCTGATTCGTTTCGCTTTTCGCTCTTTGTAAAACTTTTGAAGCTTTATCGCTATCTAAATTTATTATATACATATGGTAATATGTCGTGGTGCGCTAATTTTGATATTAATTAAGGAATAATCAAAATTTTGGCAACACGTAATTGTTATTTCTTGGTTTTCGGGGCTGCATTCAACAATAATCTCTAAAACCGTTTTGTGTTAACTAAAAGTAAAATTAAAGAATTTCACTTAAAGAAGAAAAATACGTTTCGTTTTTCTCAATATTTTTAGACAACAGTTGGCTGTCGATTCTTAAAGTTCAAGTTAAGTAAATTGGGTAATCAACTGTTAGTGTCAAGCAATTCATTGGAGGTTGATTGTTTCTCAATTGCAGTGAAAACCTAAGTTTTTTTTTCATTTTTAGTTTTAAGTGTTAATCGTTGATAACGAGGACAGATTGTCCTTCTGATCGTACCATACTAATATTTTTAATTTTGCATAGTGACGAAATAATACTAAAAAAATATATGTATTCAACAATTTATTAACAGACTAGTAACAGTATTAAACAACCAATTATTTACACAAATGAATACTCAGCCATTTAATACTTGATTCAAATCGATTTTAGTTCTTATTTTGTTGTCTCTCGCTGAAATACACCGAAATGAGTCCACAATATAAGGTATTTTATGATGCTAATTTTATATCTTTTGAAATAAAAGATTAGAAAATTCGTTAAAAATGCTCCACAATATTTATTGTACACCTCCACGAAGCGAAATTGGATCGATGCTTATGTGAAAAGTATCGCTTGTCACCCTACTCATACATAAGGTCAGAATTTTCAGGTGATATTGGCATATATGCCAAACATTTTACAATGAGTGAATATGATGTCGTGTAATGCGTACATTAATGGTTCAAAATACAGATATAACTGCAAATTTACTTTTCTCACTGAAAATGCCTTCTTTCCGAGAGAAACCTGTTTCGACATGTTATAGCTAAAACGTTTCGTCTTCGTTGTAGTCGCGAAAATTCAACAATTCAGAATTCCTCCTCATCGAGCATACATCATCAAGCATAAGTTTATTGTGGTTCCATGATAATAATAACATTGTACAGTTTTATATAAGAAACCTATTTATTTTACGGGAGCTTCCAGGAATTCCTTTTATGCATAAAACAAAAATGAAGATAATTAAAACTGCTCCTGTAATAAAATATTTACGTTATAACATTCCATATTTTATGGCCCATAAAGCGGATTTTCATGTGTGCGCTAGCTACGAGAATCTTTTAGAGAAAATTATGTCAGGATAATAAATCCCCAATGATTGTGTGCCCTTTCATGTAAAATTTTAACTTCAAAGAGGTAATATACATATGTCACATTTGTATGTGTAATATCAATTGGTAAAAACAAGGATTAAGTTCAGCGTATCTGATGCAAATATAATTGAACACAGTAATACAGCTACTAGTAATCAATAATACTAATATATTTATTGAAATGCTGACATCTGTACTTCATTGTTCAAGTGGTGTTTGCATATATCGTACAAAATATTTAACATTTCAATTAGTACAACTTGGCGCTATTAAGCGTCGAGTAGACTAAGGTCCAAAAATGTTTTTTTTTTGTTAGACATCCCCATTTATTTGCAAACTGTATAGATACATTAGGCAAATGGTGTATAATACATTAAGCCTGTAGAAGTAAGCTCAGTAGCGTACTTCTGTTACAAATAGGCCTCAATGACTTTAGGGAAATAACTTACAAGCTAAATCTTAAGAACTAAAACTATACTACGCTTAAATAAACTCAAAATCTGGTTAGCAGATCTGTTGGCGCATGTCTTTGTAGCCTCCTGTTATTGGGAGGTTTATTCATAAGGTTCTTCTACGACCGGGTTAATACGAGCCTTAATCTCTGCAAGCGGTGCCGTTTCTGCGTAAGTACTGGTTTTCTTCCTCTTCATACAGCTGTTGGAAATAATTCAGTCAATCGTCTTTTGCGAAATTTTTGGTTTAAGCGTATTTGTTTAATTTTTGTTTTCTGTAACGCAGCACTCCCCATATCTTCTTCTGTGAGCCGTAGAGATCAAGCATGTATACGGAGAAGTTTGCCCAGAAATCGGTTTTCATTCTTCGTATTTTCGCTTTCACTCTATATCTGGTTCCTGCATGTCTGGAGCTTTTCAGGTGATCTACTACGTATGCATCTTTTGCTAGCTGTTTCACCTCGATTGCGAACTTTTGTGTGTATTGATGCTGTTTGAATTCTTGTTTTCTTTTTTCCCCGTGCTTCGTTTGAAGCTACTGTATTTGACTTTCTCCCAGGTGGTGTTCACGTCATTCTCATTCTGAATGCCGTGGTCTTCCTATAAGAAGTGAAATCCTTAGGCCTGAATCTTCAGCTTAAACGGAGTTTTCGAGCCTCAGAGTTCGTTTTTGTATAGAATATAGAATAATTTACAGACGACTTCAGAATTTTACTTACAGCAAGGTCTCTCTGAGCAGATTTAGGCATTCAACCTGCCAAAGCAGGAGCGGGGAATTGCAATGGAGTCGGCACCAGGTTTTTGTGTTATAAACCTTGAATAAGTGGCATTCTTTATCGATTTGGGAATAGTTTTGACAAGAAAACTATAAATTACTTACGAAATAAAAAGGGAATTTGAACAGAACAATGAGTGAGAATTTTATCTTAAAAAACACAAAATATATAAAACGACTGGGAATTCGACAGCATTATAGGCGAAGCGTAGTCTGAAATACAAAGACTCCAATTATTTATACGCAGAAAGTGAATGCGTTTGACTGCAAAATAGATGACAGCGCTTATGGTTCTATTTCAGGTTAAAAAGACTTGTACGTAGTTCTACAGCTTGAACTTTTTCACGTCAACTTAGGTCTGTCTCTTGTTTCATGTCTCCTGTAGCTTCCATTCTAATTTTTTCTTTCATAACATCACTTCCTTTCTTAAAAATATGTCCGATTCTTCTTCTCTTCCTATGCTTAACCTGGCCTGCGATTGGTGGCTCTTCCCTTAATGAACAGCGTTCATTCTTACAGTCAAAGTTTAGCTCAAAAATATACAAAATGATTCGAGGGTGCAGCTTAATGAACGGTTACAGCTTTACATTCAATCTATGAATAAAAAAACACAACAGTTAAGTTTTACTACGCACAAGTTATTTGTTTGAGTGTAAGTGTTCAGTAAAATGTAGATGTATAACATTAAATCTACATCGGTCTTAGAAAAGTCTATGATTGTACGTAAAAGTGTGTAGTATGTATAATTTTACAAAATTTTACTGAACCTAAAATATTTACGATTTTGTTACACTTAATATTGTGCGGACTTTTTATTTTAATATTTTACTATAGTAAATACTTTCAAATGCGTCGCTTGAAACGACCCTCGTGGTTATTTGTTGTTCCCCATTCTATTTTACAAATTTGTTCGTTTCCATGTTCGATCGGCTGATTTTCTCGTTTTAATTTTAATTGAAATTTGGCCGCGTCCGTGGTTCCCGATTTGGTGAGCAAAGGTTATTTGTGTGAATTTAGCTGCTAAAGTCAATTTATCTGAACAAGGTATCAGAAGGGCAGTCATATACTTTCATGGTGCTACATGTAAATT
>CALNHX010004308.1:0-32803 GCA_940337035.1 Agriotes lineatus | reverse complement strand
GTCGTAAATAGTTCTTCGATAGCTTAAATAATAGTCGTTTGTATACCAAAGCACTGAAGTTTAACTTTTTATCACGAATGTGGATTAAACCACATGAAGGATAAAAAGGAACTTGGTCAAATTTTGTTTTTGGTAGTATGTGGATGAATCTGTGGGTTTTTTAAATTTTGCTGCCCAGGCGGATTTGGGGGTTGAAAAATGGAGAAAACCTTATAATTATCAGAAAAACATTAAAATCAATATTTGCGTGAAATTTGCTGTTTTTAGAGACTTTCTATTGGTCGATTGTAGTTTTTATGAGAATACGAAATGCGGTTGTGTGGAGGGGGGGGGGGGGGGAGTATCTTTGCCTTATTTTCTAAATTTTTAAATAAGAAAAATGTGCAATTTTGTTAGATTCTGGCCCTTCGTGAAATTGTAAATTTGCACGTAAATATTAAATAACGTGATGTTAACGGAATTTCGGATTGTATTTTTCTCTAACATGAATAATATTTCGTGAGGAGCGAGACCTCGCTGCACTGGTTGGCAAACGATGGTAGAGTGGTAGACGGTCACTGGCAGGGTTGGGCTGTTAATGTCAGCTGTTTGTATTAAAACTTAATGCGGAATTGTAATAAAATGTAATAGAAAAAATCTGGTGTGATACAAGTACACAACTTCCTTTTACAGTGATTTTATAATTAGCCAAATATTTGATTTTTAAGTTTTAAGCATTTGTCAAAAACTTTCACATTACAACTTCTACAGAAACCGTACAAAATATAGAGTTAGTTTAAAGACAAATTTCCTCTACAACTTTATTTCGAATTCAAAAATGTAATAATATAGCGGATGTTCTATTTAAAATAGGAGTTAGTAAAAAGAAAGAAAAAATCAACAGAAACCCATTTTAGAGGTATTCAACTGGAAAATTCCCTATCTCACATCAATACACATTAAAAATGTAATAAAAATGTTAAGTTTGAAAAAACTTGTTCGAGCCGTTTTTGAAAAATTCTAAACAAACTGAAAAATCACCATACTTCCGGTTATACGATTTTCTTCAAAAGATTACTGTCGTATCTAGCTAAAGAGTGTTCCAGAGTGTTTTTATTTTGAAATAAAACGCAAGTTTTTTTGAGCGATTGCTGATATTTTTATTGAATTTTAAAGTAGATATGTTCCGATTAATTATGGAATAACATATCCTTCAAATGGCCCTTGCCTTGCTCAGGGCCGGACTGGCAGACCGGGCGATCGGGCGCTAGCTCGATGAGCCAGTGGTCGATGAGGCCGGTGGTCTGCTGGTTAATCACGACCACTTATTAACGTGTACTAATGCTCTCTGGTTGAACGCTGCGACCGGAAGATTGCTCACAAAAATGTTCTACGAACTATGAATGTTGACAGGGTAGGGGGCGGAATGTGCATGTAGATTATGCAATTCTACAATGTGCAACAGTCTTTGTTAGAGAGATATATTTGAGAATGAATGTGTAGAAAACAGCATCAACAAGCAGTTTTTTAAATATTACGGTAGAAACCAGATGGTGGGCCAACGACAAGGCAATATTTAAAATTTTTGGGAACAATAGCGGTGTCTTCGTAGATTTATGTTAAACATTATATGAAATAGCACCATCAAAGAACTTTAACGCAGAGGTACGATTAAAAGCACAATATTTCCTTGACTATTCAATTCACCTGTCATCTGTTAAAAAGTGACCAATGAAAATCCAGAATTCTGACGTTTCTTGACCAATCAAAAAAATATCAGTGGATATATCTTCCTAGAAGGTATTCAAGTGACTATTTTAAACAAATGTGATTTTTATTAGAAAAAGTCAATATTAGTGTGCTGTTACTATAGAAATCATGTAGTTTGTTGCTAGATTTACTGAAAACTAATTTGAAAAAGTAGTTTGGTTTATTAAATAGTCCCTCGAATACCATTCTTAGTCAAAGTTAAGTAGATTATTTTTGCGGTGGTATCACTACTCATGTCCATTGCGCTTGGGATTAGGACTCGTGCTATCGCACTCGTCCTAATCGTACCAAAGCGCAATGGACATTCGTGACACCACCGCAAAAATAGTCGACATAACTTTGACTACTCATGGTATTATAAGTGATAGTTTTTTTTTTGAAGTATGAGACAATTATTACAGCAATATTGTTCAAAAGAATTTGTATGCTTACTTCCCCTCTCTCAAAGTATCGGCAAACATCAGGTATGGATTTCTTGCAAGGATACACCGCATGGTTGAAGACACTTTACAGTCACTGAAAACATTTTCCCGCTAATTTCATAAAATTGCTGAAGATACTGAAGAGTTTATGTAAATGAGCAATTCCTTGAAAACGATATTTCGCTAGACGTTGTCGTTAAGACAGAGATGTGTGCCCAGAGAATGCGTAAGAAAAAGAGATTTCTTGACGAAAATTGCGAAGACGAAGCACCACAAAATCAAGCTGACAAATTTATAATAGGGCTTTGTAATGTGACTGTGAACAAAGTTGTCAATGTCTTAGAATCTTGATTTGTAAATCACAAGGAGTTGTAGCAAGACTTTGAATGCTTTCACCTCTCGAGTTTCCCCTCCCATGCAAACCTGTCGAAAAATATTCTACAGAAAGTTTGTGAAAAGCTGACGAAGTTTTATCCTGAAGTGACGGAATATAATCTGCAAATGGAAGTTTTAGATTTTCCTTCCAAGTGGAATAAGTTTCATCAGCATTACCAGAGACGTACACCAAAGAACACACAGAACAGTATGATGATGAAGAAGAAAACAGTACTGCTGATCATAAATTCTGCAACTATGTTCTAAAAAACAACATTTATATGCTGAAGCATACCCTGATCTAGAAAAAGCATATAAATATTTATTAACCTCTTCTGTTTCACAAGCTGCATGTGAAAGGTCATTTTCCAAATTAAATTTTATTTTAAATCGAGTAAGGAGCTACTGGTCTCAAGATCATTTGGATGCTTTTATGCTAATATTTTCCGAAAAGGATGTTCTAACGTGTATCGACAATAATAATATATTGCTTGAACTGACATATAGATGTAAAAGCATGAGAGACTTACTTGTAATGTGATAGTTTAATGCCACATCTTAATACCATATTATTGTTTCTTTTTGTACTTGATACTTAGTTGCACCTATATACGCTTTCCATTTTAACAAAATCAAACCAAATCGTAAACAATAAAAACGAATAACTTAATCAACAAATTAAACTGTGAACGTAAATAAGAAAATACACAAAAAAACTAGCAGGAAACTGATAAATATTTGCATCGTAGTCAACGTGGTAACTGATGTCACATTGCAAATTTGAAATTCCGGCTCGTGGGTATACAGCGCTCTGGGGAGAATCGCAAAACTTCACATATGCCCAGGCCGTATAAAGTGACATTTCCCATAGAATTCAGCAGGCCGTGGTTCCAAGTACTGCATGCTTATTTGAAATTTAGTATAAGCCGTTCAGATCTTTTTGGGTCAGGTGAGGCTATCACCATCTAGTAATTTTGTTGGCAGAACCTCTGTTGCAACAAAACTCCCTCATGGAAATTGACACTTCTTGTGTTAGGTTAAGTTGTTTTCAGTTTAAGGTTATATTTTCTGAATAGGTACATTGTTGCCGGATATTCTCTAGTCTCCACATCGACTCGAGTTCTTTTAAATTTGGTCTGTCTTTTTTAAATTGGAAATAGCATCGTTTAATGGAAATGTTTTGTTATAACAAAATTATTTTGGGCGTTTTGACTTTTCCTTTGACGGAAATTAAAATTATTTTTACACATTTGATAAATCATTGATTTTCTTACGAATATTAAAATAATAAATCTGGCAATGTGGTGGCAAGAAAATGTCCAACAGACACTGACAGAAAAAAAAAGTTGCATCCACACATCATCGATCAGTTAGTCCAACATGAAAAGAAAAAATCATAGCCAACTCTGTCCCAAAAAGGTCGTGAACGGTTTATATATATTTATATTTAAATGTCAAACCTGACATTTGATTTTTAAGTGAGATAGAGTCGCATACATAAATTAAGAGCTATTCCATAGCCATACTAGATGAAGATAATTTTTGATCATCCTTTATCTAATAGACTTGTCTGTCCGTCCGTCCGTCCGTCCGGGACGCTGTTTCAGCAGCCAAACCGTAAGAGATAGAGAAAAAAGTTATTAAAGTTATATGTTTAGAATGGTCATGTCAGCTCAGGAAGCGAATTTCAGTCACGTGACACTTCCGGTTTTCGAGAAATCACAAAAAGACCGTTTTTCAAATAGAACGCGTATTAAATAAAAATGTTTCAGTGGCCAAACGGAGCTGCGACCCTCTGCGCCTTAAAACGTCGATCTTCCGCAATTATAATCATTGATTTACTTTTATGGTATTTTAAATTATTAACTTGCGTATGTTGTGGGTTGCTGCTACAATAACAGTCATAATTTACGTATTGAATTTTCGTGTTAAAACTGCGTTTCTAACAGAACACTGTGGCAGTGACTTGTAATGATTGGCAATTGTTTGGATCGCAGCCTGCTTTTTATAAAATAAATTACATAGATAACGTCTGAACAGTTTGCCAACGAATTTCTGTATATTTTTAATGGTTTAGAAAATAACTCATTAAAAATAGTAAAATAGTTTAAGTAAAAACTGCAACGTGAATTAAAGCGTATGTATAACAGTAAGAAAAGTGTAACATTCGTGAGACGTCGCCAGTCCGAGCGTATAGATGTTAAGGTTCGTACTATATTACTTTTAGAAAACTTTCAGCAAGAACAGAAATTTATATTTTGATAGCTGTAGGTAAACTTTCGCGAAAATTATTTATAGGGGAACACTAAATCAAAACGTCCTAGAAATAATCTCTTGATCTGATAATCATTCTTGCAGACGTGTTCTGGACTGAGATTTGCAAACCCACGCGTTTTCCAAGGAAGATATATTGTTATTGACGTCGCCATTACTTCCTGAATATCAGATTCGATAACAGTGTTTCGGTCATGATTCACAAAACTCTCTTGGAAATTCCTCTGGCCAATAGCTCATAGTTTATACTGTATTTTAGGAAAATATACAAAATATACCTTTTTGAGACAAAAAAAATCATTATTTATTTGTTCTTTATCAGTGTTGTTATAGACTATTTACCAAAATGAGTATCGTTAAGAACTTTATTACCGCACTCTTTTATGAAACAAAAAATACATTGAATCAGAATTTATTTAACTAAATAATAACAACATATTTATGTTTTATGTAAAATAAATTATGAAGTGCTTGCAGTTTGTTATACTTAGTCCAGACAACGAAACTCACCTCAAATTTTGTGTCATGTGTTGTAATCCGAATTTGCTTTGCGCATAATAATAAAATGAAAACTTCACCGATGAAGATACAATATTGGAACTTAATGAAACTTATATCATTGCCACAGAACTCGGCTCACCGACTCGTTCTGACACTTAAACTCGTTTAGTTAAAATGCTCATAATCAAAGCTGTATCGTTAATATAGTGTGATCAAAAATTACCTTCTCTAGTATGGCTATGGAATAGTTCTTAATTTATGAATGCAACTATTACTCAATAAAAATCAAATGTCAGGTTTGACATTTAAATATAAACATATACTAAATTTCAAATAAGCATGCACAACTTGGAACTAAGCAGTACTCATAACTATGGCAATGATTGGTCGAATGAAAATCAAATATTTTTCCAAAACATTCGGTATGAATCCTAAAGCTCTGGTGTGATACACTCACACAACTTCCTTTTACGGTGATCTTATAATAATTAGCCAAATATTCGATTTTTAATTTTTAAGCATTTGTCAAAAAATTTCAAAAATTACAAATTCTACAGAAAAAAACAAAATAAAACGTTAGTTCAAGAGACATTTTTTTTCTAAAATGTTAAGCTGTATTAAAACATGTAATAATATACCGGGTGTTCCATTTAAAATAGGAGTTAACAAAATCGAATAGGAAAAAACAAAAGAAACCCATTTTAGAGGTATTCAACTTGAAATTCACCTATCTCACATAAATACACATTAAAAATGTAATAAAAATGGAAAGTTTAAAAAAATCGTTAGAGCGGTTTCTGAAAAAAATCGAAAAAACTGAAAAATCACAAGAGTAAACACCATATTTCCGGTTATGCGATTTTTTTGAAAAGGTTGCTGTCGCATCTAGATAGTACACAAAACTTATATATGAAATTTCAACGCCATACCACTTTTCGTTTTTGAGATATCCTGTTCACAGACAGATACACAGACAGCTAGACAGACCAATGAACAAAAACAAATTTTTTGGGTTCAGGGGACTCCAAAACGTGAAGATTTGTTGAAAACTGAATTTCGAATTTTTGGGGTGAATCCAATACTTCCTTTATCATAAAAGGAAGTAAAAATATAAAAGGAAAACCGATAAATAGTGAATAAAAGATGCTAGCCTTCAACGTTTATTTGTATTATACAGATGAAGTTGTTGTAAAACAAGGGCAATCCAACAAACTTATTTAGGTTTGTTCCAACAAACAATCTCAAACGGTTTGATGTACTTTTTTAGTGCGCATGCCCAGTTTCGAATTGGTTTCAAACTAGTTGGCAATTTTGTATGTTGGAACGCCAATTCTCATTTCGTTGCGTATCATTAGTGAACGTAACCTCAAAATCGCACGTTCTTTTGTTTACATGTGTATATGTGTTTTTGGCTATTCACTACGACCATGGAAGGTATGTAATTTGTGTTCATTGTGATTTGCTTAATGATGTGTGTACGTATTTATTTAGGCTTAGAGGAGTTCATCGTTTTAACTACACCAGAAATTACCAACGCCAATCCTTCACATTCTGACCAAAATGAATACAGATGCTGGACAATAAACGATACAAAAGTCCTTATTGATTTGTATGGTAAATGGAAACAACAGGTGGGCACGTTGAAAATGAAAACGATGAGGAAGCTGTGGGAGAAAATTGCAGAGGAACTAGTAAAAAGTCTGGCTATAAATGTTACAGCATCCAACTGCGAAAATCGTTGGAGGGTCTTGGAGAGGAATTATAAAAAATACATCGACAACAAGAAAAGTACAGGGAGAGGTAGAAAAGATTTTGAATATGCGGAAGAAATGGATTTATTGTTTGGTAAGAAAAGAAACATCCAACCCGAAATTTTGCTGTCTACTAATGAAGTTACTGAAATAAATGGCGACAATAATTCATCAATCCCTGAGGCTGAACCTGTTCAAAGCATACCAGGGGAGATAAAAACCTCTCAACCTGTTGGGAACACTCCAAAAAGTACACAAGTGAAGACTGTTCGTTCAAATAGAAACAGTTTATTAGAAAAGATTAGAAAAGACAGGTTAGACTACCAAAGGGATAGAATAGCTATAGAAAGAGAGAAACTCTTAGAGCTAAGAAGAAGAAACGACTTGATAGAGGAGAGGAATAGGTTAATAGATCAACAAAACCTGAGAAATTAATTAGACGTCTATTTTTTGTTTGGTTAGAGCAGCATTTTATTTTTGTGCTAGTAACTAGGTTGTTTTTATTATGTAATGTTAAATATATAGATTACTATGAAGCCAGACATTCTTGCTTGGTTAGAACAGCAATTTATTTTTGTTCTAGTAACTAGTGTTTTTTATTGTGTAGCTATGCTGCAGTTGTTTTTCTTGTTTTATAATAAACGAATATAAGAAAAGATTTTTTATTTTATAAAAACCAGACAAACGTGCAATAAAAGACTACATCCTACACTTAATACCTAATTGACTAGGTACATTACATGTATCTTAACTAAAATATACAAACTTTTTTTGTTAGTAAACTGACTAAAAAACTAATACTCAAAATATTATTTTTCATTCTCAAGTTGTTAACAATGTTATCTCTTATTCGTCTAGCATCTTCATCCTCATCTTCTATATCTAAAATTTCTGGTACAGCTTCATCTAATTCTAACACATCATTTAATGTGAAATCATCTATAATGGAAATATTGTGTAAAACACATGCTGCTCTGATTAAATGAACTATACACGTAATATCTCTTAATTTTATGTGATACAGCTGTCTAAACTTATGTTTCAAAATTCCAAAACAATGCTCAATGATGTAGCGGTTTTTACTTAATTTAACATTGTAATTTATTTGCCTTCGTGATAGTTGGCCTCGATCCTTAAATGGTGTTAATAAATTTCCTTGGAGAGGATAACCACTATCCCCTAATAGATAGTAATTGCCACACTTTTCTGCTAAGGCATGGCATATTGGTGAATTGCGGAATACTCGGCTGTCATGAACAGAGCCTGGAAATCCAACAAATATGTCCTGTATTTTCCTTCTATGATCGCACACTACTTGCATCTGAAAACTTCAAACATGAAAATTGCATTTTTTATTAAACATAATTAATACTTACCTGAATGGAGTAATATCCTTTTCTGTTTATATACGAATCAGGGTCATTTTGAGGCTTATCAATTTTAATGTGACTCCCATCAATAGCACCAATTACTCTCGGGAACCCATTTTCTCGGAAGTGTTGCTCTACAGGCCCGGATTAAGGGGAGGGCCCAAGGGGCCCGGGCCCTGGGCCTCCCACCAAGAGTGGGCCTCCCACCAATATAAGGGTAAATATCACAAAACAGGAAAAATACATGTCTCTTTGCTGTGAACTGTTTATAATGATAGGGAACATTTAACAAAAATTTCCATACATTCTCTCTTACTTCGCTAGCTTGATATGAAATGTAATAATCAAACTGTATATTTTAAATTAGTTAAAATTATTTAAAATCATAAAAAGTTATTGTACTGGTAAACTGGCCTGTTCTTCCAACAGCATAGTAATGCACATTAAATTTAGTTACAGTGGCTGATAATTTACTAATTTACATCAGTTATAATTATTCACAATTAAATGTTTAGTATGTTTTTACTTGAATAACACAAATTGCATTATGTTAAAAGTCAGATATACTGCGTGAATTGGACTTTAGTGACATCGTTAGCAATTTTGTAGCACGAAAATCAAGGAAAGTGGCTGTACTGTAATGGTTATAACGTTATTCATTCGCTGATTTGTAATATATTTATGTCTTATTTGTGTTATGTTATACTATACTTTTTAATGAAAAAATTGAATAATTTTAACTGATTTTCTCTGCGTAAATAAATTTTGTAAATAAACTTGTGTTCGTTTCATTTCGTGTTTTTTCATTACATATTGCAACACCGTGAAACAATGGGCCTCCCACCAAAATGGGCCCCGGGCCACCCATATCTTAAATCCGGCCCTGTTGCTCTATAATAACTTTTTCGTTTTCATTTGGCCATTTGATAAATTGTGGGGACAGGTTGCTGATGAAAATGCCAACTCTTCTAATAATTCTATACAAGGAACTGATAGTTACATCGAAACGGTCAGCCACGTCTCGAAAACTTGAAGTTTGATGTCCAAGGTACCACAAGAATATCATTATCTATAACAATTAAAGTTATGTCAGTAATAGTTTTATCTACTTCTGAATGTTTATACCTGGTTTAAGACAGACAACTTTCCGAATTGTCCAGAATGCTTTTTAAATTGTTCACTATTTTCATATCGTTCTGCAATACTTGCCACAATTTCCCGACTCATTCTAAAATGTTCCATAAATACGCTGTCGTCGTACTGTGTCACTATATCTGCTAAAAAAATGTTAGCATAAAATTTTGTTGTTACTTAAAATAGTATTACTTACCTAAATAATTTTCATTTTTCACCCTTGGTACGTATACAGGATGTTTCATTAATAATTGGAAATATTTTAACTGTAGAATTCTGGGCTTAAAATATTAATATTTAACCCAAATCACTTAGATAAAATGTGGCTTGTTACTGAGATATAGGGTGTTTTATTTAAAAATTTAAAAATGATTTTTCCCCATTACTTTAAAACTATTTGACGTATCCGTATCATATTTGGCAGGAAGTTTAGCCACTGTAAACCATGCTAAATTATGTTAAATAAACGTTTCTGGCTACTACCAGAGGCGTACCACAGGGGCAAGTGGGTGGTTGACCCTTTCCAAATTCTACGCCACTGGCGGAATTGCCATTTTAACACAATTTTTCGATTCTCCAATACTTTCTATGTAAATAACATACTCTTCCTTCGTCACGATAACGTCATTATTTCTCGAGATATTTAAAGTTAAACATAAAGCTGAACAGTTATTTTGATTTTAATGTGTATTAATTATGTCGGTGTTTTTTGTCATAAGATTGCATTTATTACGCAAATGAAACTTTAATCCGTATTAACAAAAAAACATAATGTTATTTATTGAAATTTCTTGAAACTAATACATAGATGCATTCAACATAAAAAAAATGTATCCATGTATTCGTTTCAATAAATTTCAATAAATAACATTATATTTTTTTGTTAATACGGATTAAAATTTCATTTGCGTAATAAATGCAATCTTATGACATAAAACACCAACATAATTAATACACATTAAAATCAAAATAACTGTTCCGCTTTGTTTAAATTTAAATATCTCGAAAAATAATGACGTTATCGTGACGAAGAAAGAGTATGTTATTTACATAGAAAGTATTGGAGAGTCGAAAAATTGTGCTAAAATGGCAATTCCGCCAGTGGCGTAGAATTTGGGAAGGGTCAACCACTCACTTGCCCCTGTGGTACGCCTCTGGTAGTAGTCAGAAACGTTTATTTAACACAATTTAGCATGGTTTACAGTGTTTAAACTTCCTGCCAAATATGATACGGATGCGTCAAATAGTTTTAAAGTAATGGGGAAAAATCATTTTTAAATTTTTAAATGGAACACCCTATATCTCAGTAACGAGCCACATTTTATCTAAGTGATTTGGGTTAAATATTAATATTTTGAGCCCAGGATTCTACAGTTAAAATATTTCCAATTATTAATGAAACACCCTGTATATTTAAGTCCTCTTCATCACTGGATTCTGAACCAAGAAATTCCGAAATGTCCGAATCTATGTCACTCATTTTAACAGTGAACACAAGAAAGGGACCGAGCAGCTCTATTTTGGATTTGGAAGCACATGCACAAGATTAACATAACCTAATTCGGCAGGTCAACAAGTCATAGAGGTATTTTGCGCTTTGCGCATGTGCGTACAAAAAATTTGCGAAAAATCTTCGGATCGTTCTGATTGTCAGACAACCGTTTAAAACTAGTCAGGAGTTTTGTTGGAACATATTGCTTGTTATCCGAAACTGCAGTGTGTGTCTGTTGGAACACTACGATCGTACTGCGCATGCTCTATACAGTCACGGACGGTTTGGGATTTGAGTTGGAACAAACCTATATTTTGCTAGTGTAAACCTGAGTTTGCGTTCAGAGCGCCATTTACTGCATTCTCATTTGAAAATGAGTATATTTGCATTCATAAATTATGAACTATTCCATAGCCATACTAGATGAAAATAATGTTTGATCATACTTTATCTACAATAAATTTGTTTCATAGGAAGTAAAAAATCTGTAAAAGGCTTTACCCAGAAGTTCCCTCGCCCGAATTAGATCAATTTGCAAATTAAACAACTGTATCCCGCTGGGGTTTGAACTCGCCGCACCTGCATAGCGATCGTAACCGCATCCCCGCAGCGGCTGTAACTGCAGCGAAATTCCAACTGCGCCATCAAGCCTTATAGAAATAAGTGCGGCGGACGCCTTTCTTGATCATAACGGGCTTATTGTTGAAACGTTTTTACTCTTTTGTGACATTATCATGTATCGGTTGAGTCTTATTTTCGGCAAATGTAAAACCTGGCCTATGTGAAAGTTATTACTTCCTTCTATTTCAAAATTAACCCAAAAATATACAAAATTTAATTTTTTAAGGTCCTTACCCTGTATATATTTGTAGGACATTGTACCGGTTTCATGCGAGGTAGATATATAATATGTATGAAAAATATCGTCTTCCTCCGACAAATAGTTTTTGAGCTATACTGCCAACAGACGGGCAGACAGACAGACAGGCGGGCAGACAGACAGACAGACAGACATACAGACAGACAGACAGACGGAATTAAGAAAACATCTCTTTCGTCTTCTAGGGACCTTGAAACGTGAAGGTCTGAAGACGAGGGAAGTAATAAATATAACACTATTACTGTGATATCATTATTTTCTCAGAATTCTTGAGTATATGATATTGTTACACATACAGAAGTCGTTAGTCCAGTTTATGATATAATTTCAAATAACAAACTCGTTTAATTTCTGTTTGATACAGAGCTTAAAAATATTGTACAGTTTTGAATTTTAAATGGATATTCAGATAATTTCTGTACCCTATGCAATTAAATAGTTTTAAAATTGCATTAGTAGGTAACCCTTACAATAGTATTTGTAATAATAATCTTTATGTATATTATTAAATCATATGTATTTACACAAAATATTATTTTTTTATCAACATGATACCACATTACTTGTAAGAAACCAAAGCGGAATATAATTGCCTAATGAATTGGCAAATTTATTAATATAACATTACAAACTGTTTGTTTTAGTACAATAACAGTTGGAAATGTTTTCTATTATTTCTTTAATTAAAGCTAACTCTGCTTTGCATTTAAATGTATTTTTTAGGCACCCGTCATGAAACTCATGAGTTCTGTTTTGGTTGTTTATTCCAATATTTAGGTAAAATTAAGGAGAAACGCCAGTGCCTAATAAATTTTAAAGTTACGTATAACGGAAACGCCCTTTACAGGACGTGTAGGCTTACGCGTCCTGTAAAGATGGTATTTCCGAACTTCTTACGTAAACTACCATTGTGTTATTATAAAAAATATAATAGGAGATTAATTAAAGTCAAGTTTTTGTTAAATTTGCATGATTAATATTATAATAAATAAAAATCATAAAGTCGTAAATATTTTAATATTTAAAAAAACGTTTCGCACAATTAAAATTGGCTTCATCAGTTTACGAATTATAAATGCATTATGTTGAATGGATAAAATTGGAAAATTTACAAATGTTTTATTAAATTACTGGAGAACATAATTTCATAATCATTACGACTTTTTTTATTTTTTATTAAAGTATGAATAATTAGTTAAATAAAATTTACATTTTGACATATAAGAAACTGTTATATATACACACAATTAATATTTTACTAGCTTTCATGTTGAGGAACGCAATATTCATACTTTAATAAAAAATAAAGAAAAGTCGTAATGATTATGAAATTATGTTCTCCAGTAATTTAATAAACCATTTGTAAATTTTCCAATTTTATCCATTCAACATATAGTACAGTCATTTGGAAGTTTTACCTGGAAAGTTTTCCGAGAGTTTTGGAAATGGGTAATTTTATAGATTTCGATGTGCTCTTTCCGAATTTCAACTTTGCCACCTCGTATCTTTGCCGCTCGCGCCGCCATATTGGAGAAATGTCGCCTAAAAGCAGTTTTTTGACAATATCTCCTTTGCGACTCATTTCACAATAAAAGTATTTATATACAAAATGAAACTAAAGAAAATTTCCTAGAATTTATGTGATATTCTTTTTTTTTCGTAAAATTAATAGTTTTGGAGTACGAGTGCCGCAAAGTGTAGTTCAACACGCGTTTTGGCCAAAAAACTCACTTTCACTCCACCTTGAGGTAGAGTATGCGCGCGTTTTTTTTATCGTGGTATCCCCAGTAGGCCTAATCCACATGCAATTCACTATTCCAAAATTTAGCGCATTCTCCTTCGCTTCGCTGTTCTTGATGGCTCAGGTCACAGACCGAAATTTCTTCCACATCATCCGCGATGGGATTATCAAGGGTAATACCACAAGTAGTGGATATATTTTTGACAAATATTTTGCCGTTTTCATTTAAATTATTGCTTTTAAATTTCACGAAACAAAATTATATCAAAAATGTCACGAGCCGAAGGCGAGTGACGTTTAAGTGTGATTTTGTTGAGTGAAATTTGCAATAATTTCTATGTAAATGTCAATATATTTTAAAAATATATATCCACTTCGAGTGGTATTTGGGACGACTATTAAACAATATTAATACATAACGATTAACTGTATTGAAAAATAATCCAACAATTAATATTGATCCTCAATTAAATTCAGCAGAATACTTCCAAAACACAATATTTTAAAATTTTTAACGCAAGCCAAACTTTGTTCACACAGTTTGTTGGTGTTTAGTTTTACGTAACCTAGCGACATCGCTAAGTACAGAACATCGTTGCTAAGCGATATTTCGCAACAAGGCTATTTAGTTTTTGAGTACCTACATTGTTTTGTGAATATTTTGCATGGTGCCCAATATTCAGTGATATACTGCTGTTATTGGTTGAAAAAAGCAAATGTCTGCAATATGATTGGCTTATATGTTATAGTGTTGAATAGTCAATTTTATCGCAATTCTCTTCGTTCTCGATTTCATCATACGTTTGCTCGAAAATAGTCTCCGTTTCTTCCTCTTCATCGCTATCTTGTAATGGAACTTGCGAGTTATCACAGGTACCACTACAATTCGTGCATATAACGGAGCACTTTAACCCAGCCTTTCTGCATCCACAGGCTTTCTGACATCTCTTTTTGCATTTGCAAGAAATAAGTTTTAACAAGCTTTCCGGAGCTGGGGGTTCGAGTGTGGTGACAGGAATTATCCCGTTCTTGTTTCTTTTCCATCCCCATTGCTCTGCATTTTGTTCATTCCCATATCACTGCTTAACCTGGTGATAGGTTCGAAACTAATGTTGTCGTGCTGCTGCTTCTGTTGGTGGTAGCGACGCAATATTAAGTTTACTTTTATATACTGAAGTTGTAAAGCATGCATATCTATAGTTGTTTCAAGACATACTTTTATTACTTGTTACATTACTTTAACTGTATAATTCAAGAAGGAAGCGTTCTCCAGCTTTAGCAATGATCTCTTGATCAGCATTTGGATTTTTGAATACCTGCAGCTGTTTTATCTATGATACTTTTTGTTGAATATATTTGTTGCGAAATTTTTCCTTTTGGTTTCAGAATATATATGTTTGAACGCGTAGATAGAGCCGTCAAAAGAATAAGCCGACAACTATTACGAAATCAAATGCCGATGAAACGCTTATTGTGGTATTGATTATTAGCTTATCCGCATCTTCCGTGGCTTGTTTGACCATGCAGTTCTCAGCTTCAAATTTTGTCTTCAACATTCCAATGAGGCGGTTCTTGTTTGAATCATTGCCCAGGAATTTATTTTGTGACACAGTTGGGATCATTGTCTCGTCAAAAAGTATGTCTACTGCAGCAGTTTTTCGTGATCGTCGGGATCGCTCCCCATATTCACAAATGTAATCAGTTAAAATTAAACGTCACGGGTTGGCGTAGATGTATAATGGTATGCGGCGCTCGTACGCCAAAATTATTGATTTTACGAAAAAAAAGGTTATTACATAAATTGTATGAAATTTTCTCTAGTTTCATTTTGTATATAAATGTTTCTATCGTGAAATGAGTCGGAAAGGATATATTGTCAAAAAACTGCTTCTAGGCGCCATTTTTCCAATATGGCGGCGCGAGCGGCAAAGATACGAGGTGGCAAAGTTGAAATTCGGAAAGAGCACATCGAAATCTATAAAATTACCCATTTTCAAAATTCCCGGTAAACTTTCCAGGTAACCTCTTTTTTTAGAACCAAATGACTGTACTAATAATGCATTTATAATTCGTAAACTAATGAAGCCAATTTTAATTGTGCGAAACCTTTTTTTAAATATTAAACTATTTACGACTTTATGATTTTTATTTATTATAATATTAATCATGCAAATTTAACAAAAACTTGACTTTAATTAATCTCCTATGAACAGAATTGCCTGGAGGCTGATCAGGTTTCCGTTGTTTTGCGCTGGTTCTATCCCTAATTTTAAGCAGATAAATGAGACTGCATTTATGTTTTAAGCCAATGGAGTCAATGGCACTTAAAGGGATGACAGTAAACTACTCTGGGGGACGCAGCTTCACGTCCCAATGATATTATGGCTTAGTAGCAGGGTGAATGAATCAGACATCAGATGCAGATTGATTTTATTATAAAAATAAATGGTCTGTTTATACAAAACAAAATAGCATAGCTAAGTCACAAAACAAAGTTCAATTATTGTGTAGATTACTAGAGCACGTTTAAAGGTACGAAATAGCAATTCAGCACTGTAAGCTGATTGCGTTTGCAAGCCAGAGCGGTGAACTTGGGCTTAGTAGGTCGCTTACGGCGTGAAATGCTAAGTTGCAGGTTTGCTCCGGTCTTTAAACTCGATGCTTGCAAAACAAGATTGGTTTTTAATATTTCGTAAAAGTGAACTGAAATTTGCCTTTTTAATTCAAGATTAAACAGATCTAAATTAAATATAATAAACTGGCGAAATTATGAAGCAAAACTGGAGATTAAAACTGCTTGTTTATGAAATCTGAATTACATTTAGAACTTCTGACTGGATTTCGTAAATTTTGTTAATAAAATTTATGTGTGTTTAATCCAAATTTAAACACCTATTATAATTTTTTAAATTTAATTGAAAAGTCAAATTTAACATATTACTAAAAATTGTGTTATTATTCCATCAGACAAAACAACTTAATTACATATATCGCTTGCTTAAATAAGACGAATAACAGGAATGCTATAAATTCTTTGCAGTTTTCAATGAGAACACAAATTGATACACTATAGCGATTCCATTTTTACTAGAATGTGTAGACTGTAAATCTGCAATTAACCACCAAACTTTTAATTGCATAAGTTACCACATTTACCTATTCAATTAAGGTTTTAGCTTCAAAGTTGCAGCAACACCAAGTGGAAATTTTAGATGTAATATGGTAAACAAACTCATTATCGCTAACAACCCCCTCATTATTTGTAATATGCAATACTGGTTTTCCGTGCTCAATAAGGAAAGCAGTTTCTGCTAGTATAACAACAGAACGCAGAGAAACTGCACTTTATCAAACCAGATTCGCAAATTGCATCGATGTATCACTAATGATCTCCCCTATTTATTAGTTCATCATAAATTCTCGGTCTCCATAATATAGGAATTCCTATTATTATAGTTCTTATTATGTAATGATAAACATTTATTTCCCTTTTTATTTTTCCTAATGTATCCACCTTAATGTAATATTCAGTAAACATTATTGTTGTTAGCGATTACTGCAAGCGTCATTCAAAATTACCTTTACTGCAACGTGAGTGATTCGACATCGTTGTTCTTGTGAAGGGCGCTTCGAATGATGAAGATTGGAGAGTGTACGTCATGGCTTACATAGATTAACTCTCAATTAAAATACAAGTCACGTTAACCTCTATTCCCTCCAGCTATTAATTTCTTAAGGGTTAGTATATCAAGATACAAATATCAAACCCAACAACATTAACAAGCGCACGAACGTATGCCTCACAGGGCACACGCGAAATAAAATTATGAAAACGAGAAGCACTTTTGAAATTGGAAACGTAGTTATTTACTAGTTCACAGCTAAAAACAACGATTATTGTTATTACTGACTGAGTGCAATTCGCCGTGAGCTATTTTCCACCTACCACGATTCGGACAGATTTTTTTTCGCGTAAACGATCTTATATTAATATTTTTAAATTTTCAGTGTGAAGAAAAATACCCAACAAACCAGCACGAATAATGCAAGGTCATAAAAAAAAAACGTAAGTTTGATGTGCCATGCACTATTAAGCCACCCTGTATTAATCAAACTTTGTTTATTAATGTGCACTATCTTGGAGCTTAGAACTTAATGTAAATATTAAGAACACAAGTAGACAATGAGCACAATTTGATTCTATTGAAAAATTTTGCTATTTTAATTATATGGTTTGAACGTTGACACTATAAACAGTGTTCAAGGTACAATTATTTCCTTATTGGGCAGTGGCAGTAATTGGATTGTTTCTTACTTAACATGGAAAAGGAATAAGAAAAAACATAGATATGAATATTTTGTTTAAAAAAATGGCTTTAGATGGTAACTGTCATTCTGAGCAAGTAACTTTAGATGAATCTACTATAGTGTCGGACTGGAGCGCCGGGCAACCTAAAAAATGCCTAGTGGGCCCCACTAAAAACCAAAAAGTGGCCCTCCTGTCATATGAGACATTCTTCATTCCTATATCTTGAGTCGTTCTGACGATCAAACTTTACTAATATAAAATTTAATTCTTGTTTTTTATTTCACATTATTTAGTGAACTGATTTGCAAAGTTTCGCTACTACAAAATGAAACGAAAAATTATGTATAGAAATGGCGAACTGTTAAGTCAGCAGATATTTGTATGTTTATAAACCGCGTGGTTATCAAAGCTAGCCCGGGAGCTTTTATTTTTAACATAGTACTGTACGACAACGAAAATGTTAATTTTAAATTCTAAGCGTTATTGCCTTTGAGCATTTTGAGCTAGTGCGCCTCTGGACGCTTATCGGATAGATCCTGTTGTTTTATTATTGCATTTAAAGATTCGATTCGAAAGGACAGCTAGTATACATTTTAATTGCATTGACCTCTCGTGTTTCGATTAACCAGTCTTTGGATTGTCTAGATGTTGTGTCGCTTCTATTTAATTTAATGAATTTTATTTTAATAGTCTCCTGGTGCACGAGTTGAGACATGTCGATTAAAAATCCCTAAGTTGTTTGCAGAGCTTACATTTCAGGGTCTAATCGCAGAAGCGGTTTCCCATTTCAAAATTTTCCATGCCGTCAGAGCAACAAAGCGCATCTATTACGAAAATAGTTGGCAGGTCGAATTTTGCGCGGGTGCAGGGTATTTTGAGTCGAGGTCTCTTTTCGCTCATGGATATACGTTTGCTATGTTGTTTACTTGAGTTTCAAATGTTATAAATTAATGTATGCGTTGCGCATTTGTATTTATTTATTTATTTTCTTCTCACTCAGCCAACAGCCGTTAGGCCAATTATAGGCGTCGCTGTGCATATTGTCTGTTTGCAACCCCCGTCTTTGAAAATCTTAATATACCTTACTTGTACGCTACATATTTGGGTTTCTTTGAATAAAAGTGCCAGTTATTTAAGCAGTAAAGAAACGCACCCTTCAGGCGCGTTGAATTCGAAAATTGTGTGTAATTATTGAGTGGATAATTGTTAAGAGATTGTAAATGAAAGTTGAGTTTCAGTAGCTAAAGCAATTCAGTGTTTAGTTGACAAGCAGGCAACCCTCCACGTATTTTGTCTCAAACCCGCTGCTTCGTTGGTGAATGGAGTAGATTCGTCTAGCTAAGGGTTGGTATTTACGGCAGCATCGTAGCACGGCATCATCATTTTTACTGTTCTAAAACAGAACCGGACTCCACGAGGAACATGAACACGCCCTTTCGCGAGCTAGCTGTGGACGATCTAGGGCATTGCTACCGTTGCCTCCCAACGCAAACCAACCGGTAAGTGTGCTCCTGTGTTGTCGTAAAAGCCCGTTTATGCCATTTTTGGATTTCTCATTCAACAAGGAATGTGTACAAGTAGAACTTTTAGTTTTACTATCACTGAATTGATATTAAAAATGGTGTTCTACAATTTTCCAAATCTTTTTAATACTGTTGATGCTTATTCATTGTTAAGGTTTTAGAAATAAAACACTCGGGTGTAACTTAACATTTGTTGTACAAGTTTATTAATAATGGAATATGTCTGTATTAGATCGATGGTTACAAGAGACTGCTTAAAAGCTACCTAGAATCTAGTATATATCGGCTGTTTATGAGGGTAGTCATAAATCCAGCAACCCAAACATTTGGCAAGAAGCAGCGAGTCCAACACCCTGTCATAAACCCAAGGTTGAGTTTTCTTACAACTAGCGGCATAATAAAAACGAAAGTTTCAAAACATCAACACTCTCCCTAAAACTTGACCGACTACTAAATCTAGCTCTGAAATATTTTTAAAACTACATTTTTAAAACATTTCACGTATACCTAACTTATCTCTAATTTCTCTAAATTTCTGATTTGACAAAGGCTTCGTAAAAATATCAGCTATTTGTTCATCTGTTGTTACATAATTAACATTAAGTTTACCCTTTCCATACAGATCTCTAAGATAATGATATTTTATGTCTATGTGTTTGGATCTATCGTGTAATTCGGGGTTTTTAATAAGTCTAATGGCACTCTGATTATCCATATATAATATGAGCGCACTACTTTTCACACCGAGATCTTGCAAAACTCGCGATAACCATACACCTTCCTTGACGGCACACGCGGCACTCAAATATTCTGCCTCCGTGGTTGAAAGGGCCACACACTGTTGTTTCCTACTTCTCCAGGTGACTGCAGTACCGCTGAAACTGCAGAGAATACCGGATGTTGATTTCCTAGATTCAGGATCGCCAGCATAATCCGAATCACTGTAGATTTTAAATGTTCCGCTTTTCCCATAGAAAAGTCCCAAATTTTTTGTGCCTTTCAAGTAGCGAAACACTCGTTTTACCAGCAGCCAATGCGCCTCTGTTGGTTTATCCAAACACCTGGATAACACACTCACTGCAAACGCTATGTCCGGACGGGTAGTTACTTGCAAAAACATGAGATTTCCCACAGCTTCCCTGTATGGCACATTCTCAACACTTTTGTTTAAATCTGCCCGCTTGTTCCAACTCACATCGATGGGTGTAGAAACTGGCTTACATTCGCTCATTTTGAAACGTCCAAGCACTTTGTCAATGTATGCACTTTGTTTAATAAATATCCCACTTTCTAATACCGTAAATTCGATGCCAAGGTATGAATTTACATTCAAATTTATAACCGCTTTGAATTCATTTTCCAAGGCATGTAGAAACTTATCGGCATCTTCTTGACGGGATGCAAGCACTAATCCATCGTCCACGTACAGTACAATAATAAGTCTTTGTCCATTTTGTAGGCTCACATATAAGCATGGGTCTGACTTTGATTCATTTAACCCAAACCCTTGCAGAAAGTCTTTGAAACGAGTATTCCAACATCGCGGCGCTTGACGAAGTCCATACAAACTTTTATTAAGTTTGCACACACGATTAGTACCGTCTTCGAAACCGCGCGGCTGTTTCATATACACATTTGCATCTTCAAGCAGTCCGTACAGGAACGCCGTTTTAACGTCAAATTGGCGTATTATAAAATTTTCCCTTGAGGCGACACTTAAAACTGCACGCACTGTATCAAACCGCACTACTGGGCTGAATGTCTCTGTGTAGTCGATGCCTTCTTCTTGCAAGAACCCTCTGACAACAAGTCGTGCTTTATATCTCGCCGAACCGTCTGAATTTTTCTTCAATTTGAAAACCCACTTGTTATCGATAACTTTAGCATTTGATGGCTTTTCTACCAGGCTCCAAGTCTCGTTTTCATACAAGGAGTTTAATTCGTCCTCCATGGCAAGTTTCCAGTGTTGGACATCGGGGGATGCACAAGCTTCATAAAAATTCCCTGGTTCCCCATCATCAACTGCTGCTAGTGCAAAAACGCCATATAGCTCAGGCGCTTTGATCTCGCTTCGATTGCGTAGCTGCATTTCATGTCGATTATTGTGACATTCACGTTCATCTTCAGATTCTTCTGTAAATAAATCTACTTCATAGAAATATTCAGATTCCGTTGGTTCTTCGCTGGTAACTGGAAATTCGCTTTGAGATTCTTGCTCACTATTTTCTGAAGTTCCTTCAGCACTAATTTCTTCCTTACCAGATGGGACCGAGGTATCCGCATTGCAAGATACCGTTACCGAAATGTGCTGTTCGTCCTTAAAAATTACATCACGACTAATTATCACTTCGTGCTTGTCGGGTACATAAATGCGATAACCGCCCATACCATCATGATATCCCACAAAATATCCTCGAATCGCCTTCTTATCTAATTTGCGACGTAGTTGTTTGGGGACATGCACAAAGCATTCGCTTCCAAATACTTTAAAATTTTCGAGACCCTGTGGTTTTTTGTTAAACCATAAATCATACGGGGTCTTGCCAGCAATTTTCGTTGGGCCTGTTCGGTTTATTACATAGACGGCAGTGTTTACTGCTTCTGCCCATAAATACTTGGGTAACTGTCCCTTCGAGTGCAGCATTGATCTAGCCGCTTCTACGATGGTCCTGTTTTCTCTCTCAGACGCTCCATTATGCTCCGGCGTATATGGGGGTGTCATCACATGTTTAATTCCCAAGTTTGCTGTCAATGATCTCATTTGATTGTTGTCGTATTCTTTTCCACCGTCCGTGTTAAGCTCCTTTATGTTTTCGCCGAAACGAGTTTGAACTTCGTTACAAAATTCTTTAAATTTGTCGTATACTTCACTTTTCTCGCGTAAAAAGTAAACTGTTCGAAAACCACTAGCGTCGTCCTTAAAAATAACGAAATACCGTTTTCTTCCCATTGATTCGATCTGCATGGGTCCGCACACATCAGAGTGAACTCGTTCGCGCACTTTTTCTGAGCGATCGACACGGTGACCGAAACTTTGACGATGCATTTTGCCGAATGCACAGCCGTCACAAAACTCGTTGTCCACTTCGACACTGATTTGCATGTCTTTTAGAAGACTTTTCACATGTCTCTTATTCTGATGTGCTAGTCTCTCATGCCATAGCTGTAGCTGATCACTTTTATTAGCTAAGCACGCTTTTACTGGAACAATCACTCGTAAGTTTATTTTATATAAATTTCCGAATTCTGATCCCGTCGCAACCACTTCATGATCCTTCTCAAATACACATTCGCGCCCTCGGTTCTTTATTAAAAAGTTTATTCCCTTTTTCGCCACTGTTTTAACTGAGAACAGGTTGCACATCAAACCCGGAATGTATAGCACATCATGCATGACTCCAGGTAGCCATTCGTTGTCGACAGACATCTCGATGTTTATTGTGCCCTTCCCTAGGGCGTTAATCCTTTCGCCATTCCCGATGTTGATCATCAATGACTGATGAAATTCGTCGAAGCTGCTGAACAAATCTTTCCGATTAGTCATATGCTCAGAAGCACCTGAATCGATTATCCATTCATTCTCACTTCCAGGCCGCACAGAATGCCCAATAAATGCCACCGGATTTCTTCCAGATGCAGTTGACTGTTTCGGACAGTCCTTTGCCAAATGGTGTTTTGATTTGCATGTAAAACAGCCAGGGCAGTCCTTGCGCCGGTGATCCTTCTTGCCGCAGGTATAACAACCGCTATTCTTCCATTGTTTGCCTTTCTGCCTGAATCCCTCGCCCACTTTCACTTTTGAAAATAAGGCGACTGCTTTGTGAACTTCATCACTTTCATTTTCACAGTTTCGTTTTGTTAATCGCTGTTCCTCTGTCAACAATCTGGTTGTCAGATTTTCCAGAGTCTTCCTAGTTGAATCTGTGGAGTCCCACGCACTGTGAAAATGATTGAACTCTTGAGGTAAAACCGACAATACTCTCGTTAAAAGCATACTTTCCGGTAAAGTACCACCAAGCTTTTTCATCCTATTAACTAATAGCTCCAACTTAGATATATGTTCCGCTACAGACCAGGCACCATTCCATTGAAAATCGAAAAACTGCTTCTGTAGTAAAGACAGCGATTCTTCAGATTTCTGTTCATAAATAGAGTGCAGCTTTAACCACATTGCAGACGTATCCTCGCAGTTCATTAAAAATTGCAGGGGCTTTGCTTCAACAGTTGTTACGAACAATTTTCTAGCAAACCTATCTGCTTTCTGCCATTTCTCCAGTTGTGTGGCAGCAGCAGCGCCAACTTCTCCATCAGCCTCCGTCGGTTTTTTAAAAGTGCCATCACACACTTCTAACGCACTATTACAGTCTAGCAATGTACGAATTACAAATTGCCACTGTGGCCAATTACTTTGGTCACGGAGCTTCTCTACAGGCACTTTCTCCATATCCATAATAAACTTGGCAGTCCCACAACTGCACACACACAAAGTCCTCGTCTACACCGAATCAAACCGCGAATTACCGCGAACTATAAACGAAACCGGAACTTCCGAACTACGCGCAAACTGAGTCCATAACCTGTTAAGGTTTTAGAAATAAAACACTCGGGTGTAACTTAACATTTGTTGTACAAGTTTATTAATAATGGAATATGTCTGTATTAGATCGATGGTTACAAGAGACTGCTTAAAAGCTACCTAGAATCTAGTATATATCGGCTGTTTATGAGGGTAGTCATAAATCCAGCAACCCAAACATTTGGCAAGAAGCAGCGAGTCCAACACCCTGTCATAAACCCAAGGTTGAGTTTTCTTACAACTAGCGGCATAATAAAAACGAAAGTTTCAAAACATCAACATTCATATACCTCAAAATTAACAGTTTTTGATTTTTAACTTATTGGTTATTTATCAAGTATTGCCATAAATTAAAAATGTTTTTTCTATAGCACATGTTAAAGTGTGCTTTTATCAACTGAAAACAAAAGGTCAAGTTTTACTTTAACAGCAAGGGTAGATAAAGTAGCACTTTAACATCAAGGATAGATAAAGTAATTTAATTTTCTAACTTTTGTTTAAATTAAATATGACAGCTTCGTATTATCGTAGCAACCCAATCTAGCTACTGACATTTTGAAATGTGATTAACTGTCATTATTTTCTTTTGAAATTGTTAAAGTTCTTGATATAGAAAAAAATATTGTATTATACACGACGATAAAGTTATTTTTATCCACTCTTGAATCATTAACGTCTCGACTGCGTCTCGACGTTAAACGATTCACTCGTGGATAAAATTTAACTTTATCGTCTTGTATAATAAATTACTATTAGATATCAAGTTTTAAAAACCTCCCAAAAAGAGATATTCCAGTCAGGCAGTAACAACAAAGGTTCTCAAAAAATAGCATTGTTGGCATAAATTAGAAAAAGCACCGTAATGTACAACACCCATCAATGTATAGTTTATGCAAACGAAAAAACAATGTCAGCCAGGTCTTATCAAAACTATAATGGATAACAAAAAAGGGCGCAGCAAGGAAAGTAGGGCTGATAATAATCAACCAACAAAAGACGAAATATGGCTGCATCAGAGAAAGGCAGAAAACCGGCATAGTCAGCAACGTAAAACTTTAATTGGAAAATAATCGAGAGCTAGTGATAGAAAAGATAACAGGTTTTGTGTTTTTGAGAACGTGCATAACAGACAACAGTGATGCCAGTAAAAAATAGAAGCGAGGATGCTTAAACAAGACATAAGTGCGGAAACAATAAGTGACATACTAAATGGAAAATGTGTTTCGTAGAGTGCTAAAGTAAGAATTTATATTTACAAAACGTGGGTATTATTGTAAACAAGTAGCTTTGTAGTTGTTAAAACTACGATCCAAGAAAATATAAACAAGTTAATAATAATATCTTGAAATATTCGCAAGCATTTTAATTCTGTGCACCAAATTCAAGTGATACCTTCAATAAATTAGGAGATTACTTACATGTAGTAACATACCCTTAATACATGGTGACCCTACGACGATTTGAACACACACGACAACTAAGCTGGTCAAACAACTTCCTTCAGCGAAGGTATGTAGCCACTGGAGGCATCATTTAGACCTTCTGCTAGAGACCTGCGCTGGTCCAATATATAGGACCCGCACCCGACCCGCGAACCGCAATTTCTGAAATTTTAAACCCAATCGCGACCCGCGAACCGCATTTTTCAAATGTTTATATACGCACCCGACCCGCGACCCGCTGTTTCAAACCCGCACCCGACCCTTGACCCGCAAGTATTTCACTTTTAAGTCGCACTTGACCCCAAATTCGAATATTAGACCAGCACGTACCAGTAACTTGCTTCAGATAGAATGCCTATACACAATAAAGAAAGTTATTTTCCCACTTCGGCATATTTTGTTTATACACAAACAAAATTTATGTTGAGGGTATGAAGTTGTACCCGTCACCCGACCCGCGAACCGCGAGTACCCGCTGGTACCCGACCCGATGCAGTACTCTACCTTCTGCTGCAATAATTTGCCTAGCCGGAATAACATCCACCATGAGCAGAAGTCAACTGAACACACCCATCGGATTCTTTCTCCAAAACACAAACAGTAATTAAAATTTAAGATAACAAAGAACATTTCTTAAATACAAACGAAAACAACAACATTATTAATTAACAGTAGCTAAGAGAGGAGATGTTCAAATTGCTGCCCATTTACTTCATGGAAATAATGAATGCGCTTTTTAAAATTGTCTAAAAAGTAGCAAAAAAAATTCTAAATTGTCAGGTCTATTTAAGTAAACGCGACCTTTTAAATGGCTCCATAAAAAAAAATCTAAGGGAGACAAATCTGGTGACCGAGCGGGCCAATAATTGCGCACTGCAAGTCCATAGTGAGGAGGCGCACCATCCTGCTGAAACCAGATGTTTTCGTTGACTGCATTTGCGTTATCATGATTTGGAGAGAGTTCTATAATTTGAGAAATAATATTTCCCCCAGCATACAACAGCAACAATAATGTTGTGACCAACAATACCAGTCCATACGTTAACTTTCTGGGGTCGCTGGGTGTGAACTTCTTCCATCCAATGGGAGTTGGTGAGTATCTACAGTGGTGCCTGCTTACAGACCCATTCAAACAAAAAGTAGCTTCATCCGAGAATACAACTGAATTGGCAAAATTAGAAAAATACCTTCCATTGCTCACTCACAAAACCCGAGCCTTCTGTCGAAATCGTCTTCTGCCAATTCCTGTACTAAATGTACTTTGTAAGGGTAACACTTATTTATTTTTAATTTTTTTTAATGGAACGTCTACTTATATTGTGGTTTAAGAAAAGTTGCTGTACAGACGTTTGAGGTCGCTCAACCACATCCAGTACTACCTCAAAGGAGTTCATTTCATGTGTGGCAGATTTTGGTCTACCAGATTTAGGACGATCTTTTACGCTTCCACTTTCACTAAATCTTTCTTAAGTTCTACTTACTGTAGATCTACTAATTGGATTCCGATCGGGATGTGCCTTATTAAATAAATGACGTACCTCGTCTTGTTTTGGTCATCTGTCACCATAACCAATCATCATGAGAATCTCTATCCGTTCTCCTTCTGATAAACGATCCATATTGCAGAATTATAAAGATTATTTGGCAGACAATACAACTATAGGCAGAATTAACAGTGTGTGATGTTCACAGAACAACTCAATTCAAAAGCTAGTACCTTCCACCAATTTTAGCTACATTTACAACCACAAATATTCAAATAATACTGAATTTTAAAGGAAAATATTCGTCTGATCTTGATATTCTGCTAGCCTGTCTTACAAGCTTGTCAATGTGCTGCTTTTCGTCTGATCGCTGCCCTCGGCTCCAATTTCAGCTCCCGTGCTCACAGCTAGAGCTCCGCTGCGATGCACGATGGTTATTGCCTACCTTGGGTTTCAAAGCCTCCGCTTCTTTCTGCTTCTTATTTGGGCCACGAACAAGAAACCACGAAAACTAGATGCACAGCTTAACACCTTTTATCATCTGCAGAGGTGCTATGGAATAATGCAAAACCTCTGGAGCCTATCCAACAACACTGCACCAATATGAAAACACTTCGTAATTGTAAAAATTAGTATTTATTTATAACTTATACCTTTCTTTTTGTGGGAAACCAAAACACACACACCAGCTTGGGTTCTGGTTCACCAATTATCTTTAAATAACCTTAATCTTTGTTTTCTAGTCAAGGGCTGCTATGATTACAGTTTTATTTTTTAGTCAAGGCTAACACTATTTTACAATTTCGAATTCAAATTTATTCAAGGCTAATGCTATTTGTTTGCAGTTTTAAATTAAAAATTATTACATTTATGGAATATTTTTAACATAATATAATATAAGCTTAAATTATATTAATTCCTATCTAAAGTGAAGTTAATCTGCATATAACCAGTGAGTAACTAAGCTTAATAGTATTCTCGCTAATCCAAAAATATCCGCTAAAATGCCGTTCACGCAATCTCAAGTGCAAGATGTTAAAGAAATCGTGCGTGCAACTACAGAAAAAAAGTTTATTCGGAATGGACAAATAAAATAGTTAAGAAAGTGAGTGACCTATTGAAGCAAGAGATAAGCGAATGTTTTGATAAATATGAAAGACAGATAAATGAACTGAAATTGCAACAAAAACATCTGGAAACGGAAAACAATCGTTTAACTGCGGAACGATTTAAGCCAGTATTCGAGACGAAATAACATTCGTGTATTTGGTGTACCAGAAATCAACGGCGAAAATGTTGAGCAAAAAATAACAGACATTTTTAAAGAAAAATTGCAGCCTAATATTGGACCGACGAAACGGGAAGGCGGGCGAGCAATTATTGGAAAATTTATTTCTTATCGCTATAAGATCATGGTTTTCAAAAACAAAAAAAATGTCAAAAAGAGCAACATACTCATTAAAGAGGATTTATGCAAATCTCGTCTCATTCTGCTCAACGAATGTAAAGAAGAATTCGGTTACTAAAATACCTGGACCTTCGATGGCAATATACATGTGTTCGTATATGGATGCAAGAGGAAGATAAACTGCTATGGTAAAATTCAAAAGTTTAAAGGTGATATCACTCAACCATAAACAGTTAAGAATTGTGTCCAGGATAAGCAGCCCCGGGGAATTGTTTAATTTCATTATTCTCATTTTATAAAACTATTGAATATTTTTTCTTCAATACGAAGTGTACGAAGTTCCCTCATATCGAAAACCACTCTGAGTCAAATATCTCTAAAATTCGTGCCAACCGACTAATGAACCCGCTATACCAAATCTCCGTCTCGGCTGTGCGGATCTTTTGGTGAAGACCCCAGCCCACTAGATATCTCCCTCGTATTGGGGGGTGCCTATACGTGCTGTGCGGGGTATGTATGTTAGTATGTGTACACGATTCCGGTCGTCAGGAACCTTCCTGAAGTCTTGGATCGTTTTCATTCGATAGGTCCTCCGAAAATGAAGGCAACATCAACTTTTGAGATATGGTCATCGGCAACAAAAAATATTTTTTGAGTTTTCTTTTTTTGATAAATAACTTGTTCATAATATTTCATTGTATTAGCGAAACGGAGTGATGCTGAGTATCGAAGCATTCTTGGAAAGCACGAAAGGGCGTACTTTAGATGATTTTGATGAAATTGTCACGGTAACTTGCACTGATATACATAATTTTCCATTGTTACAATAAAATAACAGCGATTTGTTGATATTTCACTTGAATATTTAGAAGTCTGAGGAAAAATTTTGATCAACTGTTAATATTTCTGGAATCATTAGTTAAAAAACCTTCAATTATTATACTGTCTGAAACATGGGAAGTTACAAATATTTCTAATTATGATATTAAAGGTTATTCAACATATTACAATGAAGCTAACTTCAACAAAAATGACGGTTTAGTATGTTATATAAGAAATGACTATTCAGCTAAAATTGACTCTGTAAAAATTACTGAAGTAACATTTACAAAAATTCAGTTTCAGGTAAGTAATGTAAACTATATTATTTTTTGTTTATATCGTCCGCCGCCCCGTCTGGAAATAGCACAGCATTTATGAATGATTTAAAAGAAGTAATAAACTAGTGATGGGCTTATTCGAATGAAAAATAACCGGTTATCCGGTTATTGAAATAACCTGTGTAACTCGGTTTTCGTTCCAAGTATTCGAATCAAAAATAACCGCAACCTGATAAGTACTACGTGCCGTATCTCAGCGACGTGCGAGTGATCATCGAAATTCTGTAAATAATAGGTCAAGACCTTTTCTACGTATGTACTTAGATTGACCCAAGTGAGGCTCGCGGCTGCTTGTTGATGTTATTAAGACGTTTCAGACTCCCAGTCGAGTTAAATTTATGGGGTCGTTCCCATTAAAGATAACGCTCTGCTGAGTAGGAGATTTGCCGAAGCTGTGTTGGTATTAATTTATAACGGCCTAAATTTTTGCTTCGAAACGCGGTTGATTATGCCTAACAAGGGATAAACAGAAAGCGAAATAAGATTTTCCAATATCATAACAGATTTATATTTAATTTTTAATAACGGAGCAGACGATGCCCATCCGTCGTCATATGAAATGGGACCGTGGGACAAGAAGTGGATTTCATGTTTAAAATTTTAAGTGTGCGTCCTTAGAACCTCGGAAGGCTGAAGGTAGATAAATTATGGATTCTAAAATATACCGGTAGGATGTGCAAGCGAAAAGGGAAGGGTGGCTACTAGAGAATTTTAGAAACTAAGTATAGATTCAATAGATACTTTGTATTCGCATATTTATAATTTCTTTATGATTAGTATTGATATAGCTATTCTCAATGGTTTAAACTCCTTAGAAATCAAAGAAAAATCATTTATACAATTATTATAATTAACAATTAACTGAGTTCCTCTGCTATCTGCAAGTTACGATGCCGATGCAGAATGCAAATGACGCTGAACCGCCTAACCGGCAAACCAGCGAAATCGAAACGAATCGAGAGCCAAAATTGATTCGAATTATTATTCAAATAATCATTCGGTTATTAATATGATTCGAATGCAAATAATTCGGTTATGAAAATTGTCCGGTTATGCCCATCACTAATAGAAACCTCAGGGCATGCTGATGTTGCCATTGTGGGGGGTGATGTAAACATTAATTTGCTTGATGGGAACAGTAACTGTGTTAATTATTACTTGAATCTTTTAAATGGTGAAGGATTTAAATCATTTATAAACATCCCAACAAGGCAAACACTAATTTCAGAAAGCTGCATTGGCCATCTTTTTGTAAAAACTAAAAGAGAGATTAATGTTACTCCTGCAGTTATTGAAAATGCTATTACCGATCACTTTACTGTGCTACTGAATATTCATCAGGCAAGTGGATCTGTAAATAACTCCCAAACACGCAGAAATTACTATGATAAACACAGAATTGATTATGACACTTTAAAATCTTTTTTAAGTGCGCATTCATGGAATGACGTGTTGAAACTAACTAATGTCAATGAGGCTTATAAATTATTTATTAACCAGTTACATGAACTCATAAATTTGTCAAAAATAGTTTTCCGTTATCCATCTCCCGTTGTAAAATTAAAACCGTGGATTACATCAGCCATTATAAAATCAATTGAAACAAGAGACAAAATGAAGAAAAAGTACTTGTCTGACAAAAATAATTTCCTTTTACTTGAAAGATACAAAAACTACCGAAATAAACTTACTAAAGTAATTGATACAGCAAAAAACACTTATTATACAGATAAAATAAATAAATCCAGAGGCAAAAGTGAAGAAGTATGGCGAACTGTAAACGAGGCAGTTAATAAACCAAAACAGCAGTCGTGTGATGTGGTGTTAGAAAATAGCGAAGGAAATCCTATTACGGACAAAATGAGGTTGCTAATATGTTCAATAAACATTATGTTTCTGTTGGGGAAAACATGGCTCAAGAAATCAAAAACAAAAATCTATCCACAACAATAAAATTTGTCGTTAATACGAAAAGTCCGAATCAATCTATATTTTTATCTAATGTAACTGAAAATGAAGTACAAAAATACATACAAGAATTAAAAAACAAATCTGTAGGTGGGCTAGATCAAATTTCAACAAAAACTGTTAAAGAAGCGAGTCATTTTTTACTTACCCCAATTACATATCTTATGAATTTATCTTTTAAAACAGGAATTTTTCCAGATCTACTCAAAAATGCTGTAATTACTCCAGTTTACAAATCTGGAAACAAACTAGAAATGGACAATTGTAGGCCCATTTCTGTCACCAGTGATTTTTCCAAACTTTTTGAGAAATGTATGAAAAGCAGGATATTAAACTTTTTAAACAAAAATAAGTTAATGTCAGCTTCCCAGTTTGGTTTTGTTGAAAACGTTTCTACTGTTGATGCCATGTTTTTCCTTACAGGTAAAATCCATAACTCATTTAAGAACGGTAGTAGATGTCTTGCTATTTTTTTAGATCTTGCAAAATCATTTGACACCATATCGCACGAAATACTGATCAATAAATTAGAAAAATATGGGATCGGGGAAATGCACATAATTTAATAAAAAGTTATCTGAATAATAGGGTCCAACACGTTAGAATTAAAAATTACATTAGTGGCCCGGTTATTGTAAAATATGGAATTCCGCAAGGACCTGTACTTGGCCCTTTGCTTTTTAATATCTACATAAACGATTTGTTGAATATTAACATAAATGGTCAAATGGTCTACAGTTAAGCGGGTAGCCGAAAAAAACCTTCAGATAATACAAAACTGGTTGTTCTACCATAACCTCCTCACAGTCAATCTAAAGAAAACAAATATTCTTTGCTTTTCAATAAATAAAATAGGCCAGCCTGAAACGGGTCAATTTGTACCACCTGTATTTATTCAAATTATATCTTGTTATTATATGCTAATTAGCAAAAAGGCCTGACAGTAAGTGCTCCTGTATTTATACACGTAGTCTGTTAATATAGAATGATATTTAATGCATATGCTGTCCATGACTATAAGTGTAGTACACCGCGAGCTCGTGACGGAATTTGTTAAGAGTGCAGTTTTCGCACGGAATCAACGCTGGACGCCTGCAAGATGTAGAATACGCGCCAAAGCCCGGAGTATGAGGCATTGGCAGCCAGATCGTCAACCAGTGCGGTTGCTGCGAGTTCGCTGACAAACTCGCAAATTACCAGTGACAAGAAGCGGGCTAAGAACAGCCCGAAACAGCGCACCATAT